>OX104064.1:84908964-84959153 GCA_944474145.2 Dicrocoelium dendriticum
TGCGAGCTGTGCTGGCGTAGGCTGTGATGGTGCTTGCTGCACCGAAGCGTCAGACTTGTCGAGGAATGCTGACTTGAGTCAACCGACCATGATCATCTCAGTCTTACCATTGTAGTCAATGGTAAACGTCTTGTCGCTTCTGCGTACAACACGGTATAGGCCAGAATAAGGAGGTTGGACTGGCCGGCGTACGCTATCTGTGTAAACGAATACGTACTTGCCAGTAGCTAAGCGTTCGTCCACGTTGGTATGCGAGCTCTTTACTCTGGGTTGCACAGGCTGGAGCTGTCACCTGTGATGAGATAGGCGAGCTACGTAGTCGCCATAGCCTAAGGTTGTTGGCGCTTTTGGTGAGGCGTGTTCACCAGGTGAGCGTTGTGTGCATCCAAAGGCTAACAACCATGGAGTGGAATACAAATCCGCTTTAAGCGCTTTCCTTATGCCTAAGAGAACTGGAGGAAGTGCTTCGTGTCAGGATGTGCTCGATTGGTCACCGAGTGATGCTTTGAGTTGCCGAAGGAACCTTTCTACCATCCCATTAGCTGCGGGCTGGTATGCGGTGGTTTGGTTATGTTGGCAACCAAGAATGTTGAGTAGTTTGCTGAAGAAGCCGTCAAAGCGTGATCCTCTATCAGTACTGACCACGCTTGGGCAGCCGGATTAAGCTACCCAACGTTCTAGGAAAACTTGTGCAACTGCCACAGATGAGCAGGTAGTTATCAGAATCGCTTCTGGCCAACGAGTAAATCGGTCGACACAAGTGAAGAGGTACACATAGCCTCTGTATGGTGGTTACGGTCCGACAAGGTCAACATGGACGTGTGCAAAACGAGAGTCAGGAGCGGGAAAGGCGCCAATTGAGCTTTTGATGTTTCTGTATAACTTGGCACGCTGACAATTTATGCATGCACGTGCCCAAAGGTAGATATTGCAAATCACGTTGGGCCATACGGTTGCGAACTTCTGCGGACCACGTATGCCGGGATGTGCCAGGTTGTGTAAAGCGTTGAAAACAAGTCGACGCATCGAAGTAGGAACTACGGATCTGGGAAAAATTTGTGAGGCATTACAAAGAATGGTCCCCTCAGATGAAGCTAGTGGAACTTCGCGTAGTTTCAACCAGGTGTTGCGTCGTAGCTTGTCTATGTCGGGAGCAGCTTGTTGGGTAGCAGCCATATCGGCTGGATCAATTTTGGTGCCAAGCGATGAGTTGATCTGCTGAATGAGTGGAAGCCCATCCGTGACGGGATTGAGAGCACTTGAGACATGTCGTACCTCTGTCGCAAACTGAGAAACGTAGTCTAGGTATCTAGCCTCTCGAGGAGAATAATTGTCCGTCGCGCCATTGGTTGCATAGATCAATGGCTTGTGGTCAATTCAGACTGTGAAGTGTCGACCTCCGAAATAGTGAGGGAAATGTCTGAAACGTAGATAGATAGCTAACAGTTTTCTATCGAAGGTGCCGTAACGCGATTTGGCAGGTTGCAAAAGTTTCGAGAAGAAACCTAGAGGTATCCATCGATGGTCGATGAGTTGCTGAAGAATTGCACCGACGGCAGTGTCAGATGCGCCAATTGTCAGGGAGAGTGGTGCAGATGAGTCTGGATGGGCGAGAAGCGCTATATTGGAGATGGCGTCTTTGAGCTTCTCGAAAGACAGTCTAGCGTCGTCTGCAAAATGAAAAGGCCGTTGTTTACCGTGGAGAAAGTCAGTCATTGGTTGAATAATGCGCGCGCAGTTAGGAATAACGCTTCTATAATAATTGATCAGGTCAAGGAATCGGTCTAACTGTTTGAAAGGTCAGGGAGCAGGATAGTCCTTCAGTGCTTGGATTTTGCCTGGCAGAGCTTCGATACCAGAGGTGGACATGCGGTGGTCAAGAAAGTCGATGGAGCTTTGGCCAAGCTCGCATTTATCGTGGTTGACGGTACACCCATGCTGTGTTAAGCGTTGAGAGAGCGTCGAGGTGATGAAGATGTTCTTCGTCAGAAGAGCTGGCGATGAGAATATCATCTAGATGGAGATAAGCGCCTTCGAGTCCTCGCGTTACCTCATGGATGAAACTTTGAAAAGTTTGGGCAGGGTTGCTGAGGCCGAAAGGCATTCTGAGGTACTCGAATGTGCCGAACGGCGTGATGACTGCTGTTTTAGAAATATCTTTTGGCGTGACAGGTATCTGATGGTAGGCGCCAACTAGGTCGACTTTGCTAAAGATAGACTTACCAGTTAGAGCTGAGGTCAAGTCGTGCATATGAGAAATAGGGTATTAACCCGGGACGGAACCTTTGTTAGGTGACCTGTAGTCACCAAAGGGGCGCCAGTCACCGGATTTCTTCGGTGTCATGTGTAATGGTGATACCCATGTGGTTTGGACGGGCGGGTGATTCCCAGTTCCAGCATTTGCTCGAATACCGCCTTAACAACTTTGAACTTCTTCGTGGCTAGGCTGCGAGGGCGAACCGAAAAAGCGGGCCCTTAATGCAACTGTGATGCATAACGTTTGACGTCACATGAAGCAAGTCATTCAGGACGCGAACGAGTTTAAGATGCTTGTGGAAAAAATTCTACAGAAGGTGGCGTAGCTTGAGTCGTCGCAACGAGACTGTAAATTAACGTGGTGCCACGGTGTGCGCACGTCATTGACCCATTGAGCTATACAGCATGGTGCCTCGGGGCTCCTTGAGAGCTACTCCTACCAGGCTAGTCAATGGTGAGAGGCCCGACAAACTGAGACTCCTGGTCCTCCTGGTTGGGGGTTTTAAATGGGATGGCGTCCATTTCTGTAAAACGAAATACTTGCCACCGCCCCGCTGCCTTGCGGACAGGCTTTTGAGACAAAGGCTTTGGTTGAGGACCCTAATCGTCCTCCTGTCTTGGTCTGGGCGACTTGGCAGTATCTCAGCTCACATACAACCATAATATTTTCTTCAAACATCAACTTTAGCTTGCATCGGCCGTCGAGCAGATTATCAATGGTCGCCTATCTGCTGCATACAGCAGGACGGAGAAGCTAAATCATGCTACTGCTGGCGCTTCCCTTCTTTCTTTTCCACATTTTCCTCACTCCCATCCCGACTCCAGTTACTAACCTTCCTTCTAGAATTCTTAGCTTAATTGACAGCAACCGGAGTGCCCCTGGTGTAGAACCATCTGCAGCCACCATACAACAGCACCTATCAGACGCCTATCGGCAAAAGTCCCTTATAAGGCCGCGTTGTCGTGTTTCCTTGGCGACGTTCAACGTTCGCACTATAAGACAAATCAGTCAACAGGCTGCACTCGCAATCACCTTGGACACACTGGGTATTGATGTGTATTGGTGTCCGAAACTAGGATCAATGACCGCAAAGGGGTAATGAATAAAACTGCACCCTCTCGTTGTTAGTTGCACGCATCCGGAGACGCCGGTGCGGCACATACGGGTGAAGCTGGTGTAAGTATCATTCTAAGCTCCGAGCCTGTGCCATCCTTGGTTGATTGAATTTCGGTGAACAGCCGTTTATATGCAGCCTGTTTGACGACGTCAACTAAGGGTAATTCACGAAGTAGTGGAAAAAGTTGTTTGTTTGTGATTTCCGCTTATGCATTCACAGACGACAATGCAAATGCTGTCAAGGACACATTCTATCACGAACTGAACGCGCTACTACGCAGTGCTACTGGTTCAGATATTCTGGTATTTGCAGGGCGTATGAAGGCACAAGTAGGGCGTCTGTGCTCTTCAGAAGCTCAGGTGGGGATGGTAATTATGACCTTAACTCCAAACGGACTGACAACGGCGAGCGTCTGCCGCAGCTGTGTGCGGAGCACCAGTTGTTTCATAGTAGCATTGCTTTTCGACACAGTGGACGCCGAAGTGCCACTTGGCGTCCTCCTGTAGCTGGCCAGCGATGGACCCAAATTGACCACATAGCCATAAGCTACAGGTAGATTGGTTACATCCTGGATTGCCGCTCATACTCTAGTACCTGTGTCGACTTTGATCGTGCCTTGGTACGCTGTTGTTTCTCAATGATATATACGGGGAGGCGCGCAAAGTGCCGCTACGACTGGCAACGGAGAAATTGTCCCAGCCCTCGCTCAAGCAAGCCTATCAAGAAGCACTGTATACCGAACTTCCGCTGTCTCGTCCCATTGACCCTGAGCTTCAGTGAAATAGGACCTCGGCCCCATGCACTACACAGAAGCATCTGCTTGTGGCACTATCCATCGTCACCGCACCAGTCATTTGATATCCGAGTGATCGGTGAAATTGTTGGAATCTAGAAGACACCTCCCGGCTGGCACTGAACGCAAGGTGACCAGACGAGCTATTAGGCGTGAACTAAAGCGGAGCCTACGTGCTGACAAGAAAGCCTGGTGGACCAGCTGGGCTCAAGAAATGGAGGAGGCAGGAGCAGTAGGCAATTACCGCTAGCTCTTCCAGCTGATCCACGCTACTGGTCCCAGAAAACCAGGCGTCAGTGACACAACCAGAGACAGCGAGGGTGCGCTGATACACAATAATTAACGCCGTATGGCTCGTTGGGCTGAACACTTTGAAGATCAGTTCAGCTGGCACCCTACTGCTGGAGCACTTCCTACTCAGGTGATGCAGGATAAGCCATCGACGGTTAGTTTAGAGCCTCCGTCGGAGTCCGAGGTCCGAAACACGAGCACAGCCCTTAATCGTATTCGTGCTGCTGGCCCGCATTCCCTCCCACCTGCACCTTTTAAGGATGGAGATAAGGTCCTTTCGAAGCACTGACCTCCTTATTCGAATGTATCTGGAAGGAAGAGAGTGTCCCGGCTAATTGGAGCGAATCGATTATAATGGCGACATAAAAGCGGGCAGTCGCACAGACTGTGCCAACCACAGGGGTATTAGCCTAAAGCCAGTTGTGACAAACATATTGGGCTCGATTCTCGTTCGTCGCCTCACCGTGGAACGGGAATCTCGGAGCAGGAAAGAGCATGTCGCTTTCCGCCCAGCGCGTAGCTGTATAGACCATATATTTACCTTGAGGCAGGTGCTAGGGCAGCGCCACGTATACCGCAGACCGACAATAGCTGTGTTCCTCGATTTCAACGGTGCGTTCGATTCAGTCGATCGATCGATTCTGTTCGAATTACTTGCGCGAAAAGGTGTTCCCACGAAATATGTGAACATCCTTCGTGCTCTATACTCGAACACTAGAGGCCGCGTCAGGGTCTATGGTGCCCTATCGGATAGCTTTTCGACTACAAGTGGCGTTCGACAGGGTTGCCCGATTTCCCCGTTTTTGTTCAATTTCGTCTTGGATTCTATCATGGTGTGTTCCCTTGCGGAATCTCACGATGTATGCGTTAAAATGCTGACTGGTGAGAGATTATTCGGTCTAGATTATGCGGACGATATCATCTTTCTTTTCGACGATGTTGCGGCGGCACAATCAACTCTGAATAGCCTGTTCAGAGTGGTCCCGTTGTTTGGAATGCACTTTTGCACCTTCAAAGTGCAAAGTGTTGCTGCATGACCACCAGCAACTTGATGACCCCCTGACGCTTGCTAACGAGGAGCTTGACGTGGTTGATCAGTTCACTTATCTTGGCAGCTGCATTAGTAATGATGGGCGCATCGAAACTGACGTGAGCTCACGCATTGAAAAAGCCCGAGCTACCTGCTTGAACCTGCGGCAACTTTGGCGACAGAAGGGAGGTTCCCTCTACCTGAAAGGCCGTATATACAAGGCCACAGTCAGGGCCGCTCCGCTCTATGGCAGTGTGACTTGGCCCCTTCGGTCTGAAGATTTGAGGTGCCTTCAAGTCTTTGACCATCGATGTCTACGAAGCATTGCTGGTGTCAAATGGCACCAGCGTCTCCTCAACGATGATTTGTATAGGCGAGTAATAGGTGGTGATAATCATGCTAGTACCCTAGAACAACAGATAGCAGTGAATAAGTTACGTTGGCTCGGGCACGTGCTACGTATGCCCGGTCACCGCTTACCTAGGAGGGCCTTGTTCAGTCTAGCAGGTGTAGGGTGGCGCAAGGCTCGAGGTGGACAGAATTTGACTTGGTAGCGGAAAATGAAGTCACTGGCTACCACGCTAGGTGCTGTTAGTCCGTCTCGCCTTCCGGGTTGGAGTCCACGTGACTCCCCTTGTGTTTGGTTTGACGCTTTACAGGACATGGCTCGCAACCGACACCAGTGGCGCGTCTGCTGCCGTCTTCTAATCGGATTGTCTGTTTAAAGTGTGTTTGGTGCTGAGTTATCTGCGGGGTAATGGCTGATTATGACGCGTGGCAGTGAAAGCCGCAAGGAAGCTGTCTCGCCGATGCCGCCTTATCTTTGCACGATAGCCAGCTGTTTGTGACGGTATGTTGTCTGCACAAGTTGTAGGCGCCTTGACCCTGAATGTTTGCTTAGGGCATTAAGGTTTTCAGGTAAGTCCCCCTTCTCTCCCTCTTATTCGTTATTTCATAGTTCCTCATGGTTGTATGGCAGCGAAGCATCAGTTCAAATGGCTGGTGTACTGCTGTTGATAATGATGGTGCAGCTTGAGGTAGGACACGAATGGGAGTGATAGCAGCCACGTTGGTGCTAGTCCCGCTAACTCTGATCTGTATCCTAGAGTGGATAAGCTTCTTCCTTTTAGCGTCGACGATGAGGTCGAAGCGTTGAAGAATGTCTATGCCTATGATGGCGAAAGGTACTGCGGCCATTATGAAAGGTCGGCGAAAAGTTCGCCAGAGGCCTAAATTGAGCGTTAGCAGCCTTTCGCCGAACGTTGCGGTTGGTGTGCCAGTGGCGGTACGCAACTTGGTCGGCGATGGTGAGCAGACTTCTTTTGGGCTACGGGGTATCACGCTAACGTCGGCACCAGTGTCGACCAGAAACTCGGTGCCGGAAGTTAAATCCCTAACGCGGGTGCGGCGACTTAGGTGTTGGTCGGTAGCGTCCGTCGCCGTTACGGTCCGACCGAGAAGTTTCCCTGCTTCTCAGCGAAGTTGCAAGGCTTTATACATATACGAGCTGCGGTACCAAGACGCTGATGTTTCCAACAGCCAGTCTGCCTCTTGCTAGACTTAGAATGTTTGAAGGGCGCTTTTGTGCGGCTATGACGACGACGGTTCGTAGTAAGCTGTTGGGCCTGTCGAATAATTTTCACACTTGTGTTTGCAGGGCTTCTATAGTTGACTGTAAGCCACTAATAGAAGTGTCCTGGGACGTGACATCATTGATCTTGCTGGCGTCGGCTTGTGACTGTGATCGTTCAATAACTCTATCCGCTAAACCTGCTAACTGAGTGAGCAAAACGGAGCTCACTTCAGCGAGCAGCGCTTGCGTGTTTTCCGGTAGCCGTCGTAGCCGTATCTCGCGAAGTAACGTCTCGTCCATGTTTGAGGAATCAAGTTGCTGCATGTCTCGTAGCAAGGTTGAGGGCAGTTTGTCGCGCAGCTGCAGATCCCTGAAAAGCTGCTGCAGGAGAACTTTCTCAGAAGGCATAACACGCGTAATTGTGGTCTCCTTGAGAGCCTCATAGCGGTTTTCTGTCTAAGAAAGGATAACGTCACGAACCTGCGTTGATATTCCCTTGGAGAGATAGGACAGGAGCTTGCTGTACTTCGCGCCGTCGGAAGTGATTCTGTAGTTATAAAACTCAGTCAAGATGAACGAAGCACAAAAGAGTATCCAAGTCCCAAAAAGGTGGCACAGAGAGATACAACGCTTAGCAGACTGTACCCTAGGGTATACAGATTACATGGCTTAAAAAATGACGCAAAATTTAGGCTACACTATGCAAAAAATATACCGCAAAATATATAAAATAAATGGAACTAGCTCACCGAAGAAAAGTTCGAAATATCCGGCACTGAGATTGTTCCGGAGTCAGGATCACCAATTTAGAGAGTCGCCTTACCGGGAGCCCGGAGAACGATTCGAAAAGACAGATCGCGTTGCAGGGAAAAATTTTGGTGCAGTAAAAGATTCCCTGTCATTTAGCTATAAAGGAACGAGACCCTTGACGCTCTAGCTAGGGGAGCGGAGCATGCATAGCACACAGGGCAGTCGCGATTTGCAACCGAAACGAGGGCAGAGCAAAAATGGCGATCAGCAAGTCAAGCATTCGAAACTCAGCAACCAGTTCAACGAACCACACCGTTTGTCTAAGTGTACAATGAAAGAATTTTAGTTAGAATTTTACAAAGGCAAGCCGGGGAATCTCCAGACTGCTACACAATATATTGGCGGATGAACTTTAGGAACATGGCCTAGAGCACCTCTAAACCCGAAACCCCGACATCACGGACACAGGCGCCGCCAATTACCTCGCCTTTACGCCAGGTATATATGTCTGTTATTTCCCCTAAGCACTGAGAGAATCTAGCCCTTCAGCGCAAATACTAGCGCGCTCAAATCCACTATCCCCATCTTATTCCGCAATATCCAGTAGACACCTAGCTGACTGAAACGCTAGTTTACTGCACGTAACCAACTTCATTTTCACGAACTGCTTGCATCACTCATGCTGTCTCTGTAAGTATCCACTAGCAACTAATAGGCTCCATCCGAAGGCCATTGCTAGTCACCGATACTCTTGCTCCTCTAGCGACATTAGCTGTTCCTCGTCTTAAATTTGGCACCTCTTTTCAGCTGCAACAAGCCATTGTAGGTAGCGTGCATCTTTGCGCTAGGAGCCCCACCTTATCTCTCTAACTTTTATCCTCGGATTGTTTGCATTACATATCTTCGCTCATTTGTTGACTTATTCTGTCACTGTAGGTATCCAACAGCACTTACAAGGCTTCATCCAAAAGCAATTGCTGATCACTGATACTCTAGCTCCTAGCGCCATTATCTGTTCTTCTTCGTACCTCGTTTTTAGCAGCTGCTATTCTTCGTAGGCTCCAAACAGCTCTGCGCATATTTGGAGCTTGCTAACAGCCAACATTTTAGCCCTCCAACCTTTATTCTCTTGGAGAGTCTGTCTCATTTGCTGTTTGTTGACTTATTCTAAGACACTGTGGGTATACACTAGTAAGCAAAAGGCTTTATCCAAACTCAATTGCTAGCCACCGATACACCGTCTCCCACAGTGCCTTATCAGTCCTTCCTCGTACCCTTGGCGCCTGTGTTTAGCAGCAGCTATTCTTCATAGGCGCCATGCATCTCTGAGCATATCGTGAGCATGCTACGCGTCACTATTTTATCCCTCCAACCATTAATCGCCAGGACAGTCTGCGTCACATGTATTTGTTTCTTCTTGACCTATTCTGGGACACCGTACGTATCCACTAACAACTAGAAGGCTCCACCCAAATGCCATTGCTAGCCACCGATACTCTCTCTCTCCCTTAGTACCATTATTAGTTCATCGTATTACCCCGTCACCACTTAGCTGCAGCGGTTTTTGTAGGCAGCATGCATATTTGCGCTAGGAGCCACTCCTTATCTCTCCAACTCTTACTCGCTTAGATTGATGGCATCACATACCTTCGCTGGTTTGTTGACTTATTCTGTCACTGTAAGTATCTACTGGTAATTAGAAGGCTTAATCCGAATGTGTTTGCTGGCCACCGATACTCCCCTCCTAGCGCCGTTTTATGTCATTCGTCTTGTCTTATTCATCATTTTTTGCAGCGATTCGTTGTAGGCTCCATACATCTCTGCACATATCCGGCGCTCGTTACGATACGCTCCTTGTCTATCCACCCTACATTCTCTTGGAATGTCTGTATCACTTAGATTCACTGGCTTGTTGAAGCATGCTGTGACCCTGTAGGTATGCACTAGTGACCAAGCGCCTTATTGGAATGGCTACATCTGGCTACTGATAGTTTTTCCTATTGCCACCATCCGTCGCTTGTCTTAAATTCGGCCTCTGTTTGGAAACAACTAGTGGTCGTAGGCCCCACGCACCTGCGATTAGCCGGAGCTTGCTAAGAGCCAAGCTTTGATTTTTCAACCCTTATTATCTGGAAATGTCTTCGTCACATACGTTTACTGTTTGTTGACTTACTCTAGGACACCGTAGGTATCCGCTAGAAACTAGAAGGCTTCAACCAACTGCCATTGCTAGCCGCTAATACGCTCTCGCTTAGTACCAATATCAGTTCTTCGTATTACCTACGTCACCACTTATCAGCTGCAGTGAGTCATTATACTTAGCATAAATCTTTGCGCTAGGAGCCCCTCCTTATCTCTCCAACTCTTACCCTCTTGGCTTATTTGCATCACATACCTTCGCTGGTTTGTTGACTTATGCTGTCACAGTAATTATCCACTAATAACCAGGAGGATTTATGCGAATGCAATTGTTGTCCACTGGTTCTCTCTCTTATCACCACTGTCGTTCGTTCCTTCTATCTTCATCACGTTTTCTGCAGCACTTCGTTGTAGGCTCTATACATCTTTGCGTATATCCGGAGCTACTAGAAGACACTCCTTGTTTCTCCATCCTGTAGTCTTTTATAATATCTGTATTAGTTCATGACCACCTATGGCAGCGGGAACTGAAGTCACTGACAACTAAACTGGGTGCTGTTGGTCCGTCTCGCCTTCCGGGTTGGAGTCCACGTGACTCCCCTTGTGTTTGGCTCGAGACTTTACAGGACATGGCTCGCAACCAACACCAGTGGCGCATCCGCTGCCGTCTCCTAATCGGATTGTCTGTTTAAAGTGTGTTTGGTGCTGAGTTATCTGCGGGGTAATGGCTGATTATGACGCGTGGCAGTGAAAGCCGCAAGGAAGCTGTCTCGCCGATGTCGCCTTATCTTTGCACGATAGCCAGCTGTTTGTGACGGTATGTTGTCTGCACAAGTTGTAGGCGCCTTGACCCTGAATGTTTGCTTAGGGCATTAAGGTTTTCAGGAAAGTCCCCCTTCTCTCCCTCTTATTCGTTATTTCATAGTTCCTCATGGTTGTATGGCAGCGAAGCATCAGTCCAAATTGCTGATATACTGCTTTTGGTGATGATGATGATGATGATGATGTGCTCTTCTCATACCACAAACGAATCACCAAAGCTGGTTGTGGTGTCCCTGCCTTGTTTCCATGTAAGCAAGTGGACCTAGTTTACCATGACTTTGAAAAACTAGCTATTTGGCCCAGCGATCTTTCTCATTCTGTTTGACAGAAGCGCCACTCACGGATAGCGTTGCGCTCAATCCTCCTTCCTCTAAGAGCTTGTGGATGTTAACACTGGCGTTGCCATGAAACGTCCGCTTGAACTAGAACCGTATTCTTCTCTTAATCCTAAAGGTTGACACCCATTGTTCCTCAAGTTCTTGCCTGGTCACATTGCCGTTCGTGTATGGCAAATCTTCCGTCGTACCTTTTAGGTCGGGCGGCTTCCAAATGCCTGGAAGGTGAGAATCGTTAAGCTTATTTACAACGGAGCTAACCGACAGGATCCACCCAGCTATCGTCCTATTTGCTTGACTTCGATTTTGTGTAGTCGTGGAGCGGATTATGAAAGGAGCATTCTCCTCACTCTCGAGAAGTTGGGGTTAAAGCCCATGCCCAGCACTAGTTTCGAAGGGGACGTTCCTTCGTCACGAACTTTCCGGTGACTAGAGAAAACTTAGCGACATCTCCAGATGCTGGTATGCACCTGGATGTTGTGTTTTTTCACTTGAGCTAGGCTTTTGACAAGCTCCCGCATGAGCGGCTCATTTTTAAACTCCGGGGAATCGACGTCAGTAGAAATTTCCTTTCTCCGGTCACCGCTTTAAAGAACGGTCACTTCATGCAGGGTAAAGTGAACGGAGCGCTTTCTGCTCAAGTTCTCATGACCAGTGGATTCCCGCCGGATTCGATACTCAGCCCCAAAATCTTCAGTATCTTTATCAACAACTTGCCGTCCGAACTGGAGACCGACTGCTTAATATACGCGGATGCTTTGAAGCTGTGGATTGAGGTATCCAGTCGGGAAGATGCAGACAGATTTCAAGCGATGCTCGAGCTGCTCCACCATTGGTCGATAAAGCAGCAGTTGTCCAGTAACGGTAACAAATGCACTTTTCTTCTAATCGGTGCTCGTGAGCCATTTGGGGCGCACCATGTCGGGGTGTCTTGTTCAGAAATGTCAACTAGGAGAGGGATCTCAAGGTTATGGTGTTTTCTGACCTCAAAGCAATCGTGGACAACCGGAAGAGGGCTACCGCGTACAGAATGCTTCACGCTGTACGAAGAGCCTTCTAAAGCCTGACCCCAGCACTCCACAGACCATTGTTTGCATCGCCTGTGCGCCCTATTTTTGTGTACGAATTGCCTGCCGCGTATCTGAGCACAAGTTCCGAAAGTGACGTGATCGAGTAGGTTTAACCGCGTGGATCCATATCGGCTCCAGAGTTGCGGGACATATTTTATCCTTTACGGCTTCAACAATTGAACCTGTTTACTTCGAAGTATCGCCGTCGCCGAGATGATATGATATTTACTCGAGGTATTCTAAGAGGTGAGGTGGGCAGTGAGCTGCAATCGTCCTTTCGCCTCAACAAGAAGTATGAAACTCGAGGCCACCGGTGAAAACGTTTCAAGCCTCGGCGACTACTTATGCGGTCCGATCTGGCCGTATTCACCAGGGCAGTAAATTACTGGGACTGCTTACCGGAGGCTGTCGTCGATGCTGAGGCAGTGGAAGGTTACAACCAACTGTTGGAGTCCCACGCTGTGAGTGCGCAGTGATTTCGCTACCCCCAACGCAACCACATTGGTCCTCTGCAGAACTTATTTTTGCAATGGTTCCAGCAACCCTCGCAACGATGGGGAAGTGGCGGAGCTGACAAAGGAACTTCCCTCTGCTCTCTACCAACCAACGAACTAATGCATAGCATTTTGTTCCTAAAGGTTACCAATGGTTACCAGCATAGATGTGCATCCCAACACCGATTTTCAAATAAACCGGACTAGAATGTCACAGCCTCCTCGCAATTCTGAACACTTCCAGGCAGTCAAACGGATAGCTTCTCTACCTTGAATCCACCCGCTCTGCTCCGCGACGACTGGTCAGCCTAAACTGTGAATCCTGCTAACCCATATATATATACGCACGTTTAGGTGGAAGCATTTATTACTTAGCTACTTTTCATCACCCATTGGCTCAGTAACATTAAGGGACTCCGTGGTAGCAATCCCACGCGCCTGTCTGAGTTAGCTATGTCAGACCACCTAGATGCCCACGCAGCTGCTTGGGCAGCGCCTGATGCTCAAACAACGTAAGACACGTTTGGACATCGGGATGTCAATTTTAACGAACCGAGTGGGTAAAATCTGGATAAACTTCCTTCTGCTGCAGTGGAATGTGTGACGGTAGAAGCCATCAAAAGGGGCTTGGCTGTGTTGAACTGATCCTCTCCCAGAGATAATGTAAGGATATTGAAATATGTAGTGTATTCTGATGCTGACCTACGTGTGCAAACAGGACTCTTGTGCTTACTTCTTTCATCTGCAGATGCAAGAAGTCAATTCAACGTCAAATTGACTGGGTTGTTGTTCACTTACCGGCTCAAGAATCAGGGCACTCTTTAGGCGAAAACCACTATCATCCGTGGTACATGGCCCGACCTAGCATCAGACTACAGCCTTCTGTACCAAACTGCAAAGCTTATTTTCGGTCTGTTTATCGTCCTTTAGCTACGTACTCCACTCCGTCTGCATCCGTGGTCCCTGGAAAATAGCCACCATTTAATGCTCCGAAATATCGTCCTCTCCACCAGCCTTCAGCTTCTCCGATATACTTTAGTGGAGATTCAGTACTACACTTCGCATCAGCCAAAACAGAGTTGGGTACCCTCACCCAACCCACGCAGCACCCTACAGCGAAAAATGCCTTAAAGTGCTGTAAAATTGTTGAGTGCTAAAGTCGGATGCGCAGAAACACTAGTGGAAGTGCTAAATACATTTAATAACGGCTGTAGGTTCAAATTATTTAAAGCTTGTACAGTTATATTCCATTATTAAACGAATTGAGGCAACGCGCGCTTTGGAGCGATTTTTGATTATAGTGAGTTAATGTAGATCCCTTACCGCTGTACCGTGCACCGACCTGTACGTAACGTTCAAGTTCGGTTGGGACTGGAACGATAGGAGGCCGTCGAGTCCGCTAATCGCGGGATTTTGAATGCGGGCTGTTGCTCATCAGACCAAATGGGTTATGAATTCTCTAAATGTATGGGTATTAATAGGGTAGTTTCTTGTGAAAGGGGTTTATAATGAGGTAAGGAACTTCAAATAGCTGAAAACTGTATCGTACCATACTTACTTACAAAGTCGCATTAAAGTGGTAAAGTTGGCGAATAACAGTACGCAAGTGGTTAAAAAAGAAACAGAATGTAAAAAATCGTTTAGGAAAGGCCGCGCTGTCTCCGTAAAATAAAAAGTGTGCTGGCATTTATGGCAAAGGTTCCCAAATATTAGAGTGTTCATGTGTAGGATATGGTTTGTAAGTAGGGATTGCTTTGCAGCGGAGGTTACCTGTAACAGTCGTATCGGTGTAATCAAAAGCGTGCCTAGAAGCGTTATTATTCGTTAGACAATGTACTTTGTGTGTGTAAACGTGTCCCCTGCCCTCAAACAATATTTATATAAATAATGATATATATACAAATATATAAATCTACCGCCGACTGTTTACAAGCAGCTCATTCTCGCAATACCAAGGTAATCTCTTGCAAGGCCGGTTTTCCTCTCCTCCAAAATGCCACTACAACGCTGCGTTATCACTTGAAACAGATGCAGTAGAGTGGACCGCTCACTCAAACCTTATGTCAAATGCTTATTGTCCTTCTCAACGCGATTGGTGCTGTCGCCCCCAACTAACAACACGTGGCCCATCAAATGCGCTGCCCAGCTAAGCCGCCATGGGATCCACGTGCAACGGACATACTGGACGAATTCCGAGCTGCCCACCAATATAGCCTCCATAAGTAGGTGATAATGCACGCAACCGTGCGTATCCAACCACGATCGCAGCATGTTAAAGAGAGTCCTTTTATCATTCGTGTTACAGAAGGGAACCTGAGGACAGCGCCGCTGCACGTTGTGCATAATATGTATTCGGCAGAAAACTATGTTGTCAGTGGGATAAGCATTGTGCAACGCGTTCACCTGCGCCGCGCACTTGTCCATGACCAACGTTTGAGCACGGGCAATCCCGGGGGTCAACTCCGGCATACTTCTCACGGCATGTTGGTAAGTAGCCTCCGGCTCATTGTGCGGAAGCGCGTAAAAGAAGCTCATACCAAGGTCTCTAACGTCCACAAACGTACAATGCCATAGGGGGTAACGGCCGGAATTGATCTGATACGTGGAGTCAGCCAAAAGTACCTCCCGTATTGGCCCACCAATTCCAGCATACGCGAGGGGACGAAAAATAGTCACCGAATCTCATTTCTCCCATGCATAATTTAAACCTGACCATTTCTTTGTTACAGCTGCTTAACCTCCTCCGCTTCCGTGATACAGACGTTACGAGGACGCCGCCGTATATCATACCAATCGCGCCTTGTTAGACGAATGTTATATTGAAGGCGCACAAATGCACGCATCCCTTGCGGCAGACGAAACGACCTCGTTAAGTTAAGCACCATGTTTTCTTGATCCGCTGTTAGCCGCCGATTTTTGGTATATAGCCAAGGCTTCCCCGCGTGAAAACTGTGAGAGTGGAGAAGACAGGCGTTACCACTCTCGTCATATTCCTCTTTAAAAAACGCTGAGAGGCGAGCAAGCCGATTGTTACACCGGTATCTGTTACAATATTTTCCTCAGACGGCTGCACAACACTTACCGCTTTCCAGCAATATTCGAGCGCTTGCTATGCACGCACACAAAGTGGATATATCGGTACGAACATCCTTCCGGTAGCACCTGTCCAGTCTCCCTTCGGTAAGCTTTCGCAGTTTTAACGCTCCGACGAATAAACGTTGTCGCCTTTTCAATCTGATAACATTTCAGATCCTCATTGATCGATGGAAAGTCCGGATATGGACCCTTGAAGATACGAAGGGATGCACAAGAGTCATCCACCATGGCTGCTTTGCTAGAAGCGGAAAAATGATTAACCACCGTAACGCATTTAAACGGTTTAGTATTTTTATTTATAATCAACCGCTCAGCATATTAACTACGACGTTAACATAATAATAAACATACACACGGGTCCAAAGGCTCAAAATTTTTATTTATCTACTTGCAACGTTGTATACCACAATCACACTGGCAAAATATCATTGCTCGCAATTAGCGGATCTGCCGCTGCGAACGATAGGAGAATCCCATGAGGTTACCCTCTTGAGTGGATCGTTTAGCCAGGAATTAATGAAGTGCTCAGTGTTGTTGATGAAGCTTCAATGGAACACCGGTATCGCACCCTGGCTAACTAGTTATTGCTCAGGTTTCCTAGGAAACGAGGTCATCAACTGTTTGTCCACGCCTTATTGGATACCGTCACACCAAAAAGGTTGTGTACGTGATCGAGGGGAATGTGCAGGGGCACAATAACTCCTGAGCATCCGATTTCCCACGGTGCTTGCGAAGCATAACTTTCTGATACTGGAAGGCAGCGGAACCTCGCCAGTTCTTGCTCTACGCACGCCCTTGGGGGTTGCGCAAAGTATTGCAACCTGCTAATTGCAGAAATGGCTTGAAATTACAATTAGGCACATACATGTTGTGCCGTCCAAATGGCATTTCCGCTTACCTTCACCCTCACTTGGATTTCGCTATCCAGGCTTGGAAACCCTGGTTGCACGAATACCGGCGTCAGCTTGCAGCCCCACAACGTCGGGTGACAAAATTAGTACCATTTATCAGACATTTAAATTGGCCATTAATGTTTTATCCTCTCAATCTCGAGTCGCAGAAAGGGAGGCATCTTTGGGGCGACTTGCTTCGTTTAATAAGTCTATGTAACCCAGGACAACCCTTATGCGGCTTAATCAACCTACCTCACTTATGTTCCCAACATCGTGTTTACCCACACCTGGTCAGACACCAGCACTGCAGGCGACATTTCTTCAACCTGTGAGTATGGGGACCATGGAAACCCCTGCCCCGTCGCAACGAGACTTGATCTTAACGTGGTGTTACGGTTTGCGTACCCTTTTGACCCATTGAGATATACCGCGTGGTGCCTCCGGGCACCTTAAGAAATATTCCTACCAGGTTGGTCAATGGTGTGACGTCCGAAAAACTCAGTCTCCTGGCCCTCCAGGTTGGAAGTTTAAAATGGGATGGCGTCCATTCCTGCAAAACGAAATACTTGCCACCTCCCCGCTGCCGTGCGGACAGGCTTTTGAGACAAAGGCTTTGGACGAGGACCCTAGTCGCCTTGCTGTCTAAGTCTGGGCGACGTGGCAGTATCCCAGCCCACATACAACCATGACGTTTCCTTCCAACGTAGACTTCATCCTGCATCGGCCGTCGCGCAGATTATCAAGGGTCGCTTTGTCTGCTGCATAAACAGAGCGCATAGTTGAAAACTTGCTACTGCTGGCGTCTCCGTTCTTTCTTTTCCACCTGTTTCTCTTACTCTTATCCCGACTCTCATTACTAACCTTCATAATATAATTCCCAGCTTAATTGATAGCAACCGACGTGCCACTGGAGTAGAACCACCTACAACCAACTCGCGAAATCCACCGGCCGCCTATCAGCAACAGTCCTTTAGATGGCCACGCTGTTCTATTTCCATGGCGAAGTTCAACGTTTGCACTATAAGACAAGTCGGTCAACAGGCTGCTCTCACACGTACCTTGGACACACTGGGTATTGATGTGTGTTGGTGTCCGAAACAAGGATCAATGACCCCAAAAAGGGTAATGGAAATAACTGCACCCGGCTTATCCTCTCGTTACTAGTTGCACGCATCCGGAGACGCCGATGCGGCACATACGGGTGAAGCTGGTGTAAGTATCATTCTAAGCTCCGAGCCTGTGCCATCCTTGGTTGATTGAATTTCGGTGAACAGCCGTTTATATGCAGCCTGTTTGATGACGTCAACTAAGGGTAATTCACGAAGTAGTGGAAAAAGTTGTTTGTTTGTGATTTCCGCTTATGCATTCACAGACGACAATGCAAATGCTGTCAAGGACACATTCTATCACGAACTGAACGCGCTACTACGCAGTGCTACTGGTTCAGATATTCTGGTATTTGCAGGGCGTATGAAGGCACAAGTAGGGCGTCTGAGCTCTTCAGAAGCTCAGGTGGGGATGGTAATTATGACCTTAACTCCAAACGGACTGACAACGGCGAGCGTCTGCCGCAGCTGTGTGCGGAGCACCAGTTGTTTCATAGTAGCATTGCTTTTCGACACAGTAGGCGCCGAAGTGCCACTTGGCGTCCTCCTGTAGCTGGCCAGCAATGGACCCAAATTGACTACCTAGTCACAGGTTACAGATGGTGTGGTTCCATCCTGGATGGTCGCTCGTATTGGAATACCTGCGTCGACTTTGATCGTGCCTTGGTACGCTGTTGTTTCTCCATAGACATTGCCGGGAAACGCACCAAGCGTCTCCTCCCATTGGCAACTGAGAAATTGTCTCAGCTTTCGGTCAGGCAAGCCTATCAAGACCCACTGCGGACCGAACTTTCGCTATCTTGTTCTGATGACACTGAACTTCAGTGGAATAGATTCTCTGCCCTATGCGCGACGCAGGAGCATCTGCTTGTGGCACTATCAATTGTCACCACACGAGCCAATGGATATCCGAGCGGTCGGTGAACATGTTGTAATCTAGAAGAAACCTTCCGGTTGTCTCTGAGCATAATGTGACCAGACGGACTATTGGGCACGAACTAGAGTGGAACCTACATGCTGACAAGAAAGCCTGGTGGACCAGTAGGGCTCAAGAAATGGAGGAGGCAGGAGCAGTAGGCAATTACCGCTAGCTCTTCCAGCTGATCCGCACTACTGTTTCCAGGAAACCAGGCCTCAATGAGACAAACAGAGATCGCGCGGGTGCACTGCTGCACAATAAGTAACGCCGTATGGATCGTTGGGCTGAACACTTTCAAGATCAGTTCAGCTGGCTCCCTACTCCCGGAGCACTTCCTTGTCAGGTAATGCAGGACGAGCCATGGACGGTTAGTTTAGAGCCTCCGTCGGAGGTCCAGATCTTAAATGCGATCACAGCCCCCAATAAGTAAATAAATAAATAAATATTTGATTCTGGACAAAACGAGGCACGCCTTTGGGGATGATCTGCATATTGCAATATTGTACATGATAGCAGGATTAACAGCATCAATGGCGTAAGTAGTAAAGTTGGAGTCAGTAGTGTTGGCCCATATGGCCCAAAGCTTGTAGGAAGTCTATGTCAAAGGAATGCGATAGGTAGTTAAGAATCCGATCACTAATGTGAAGTAGGTTGATGAGGAACTACTCCGAGGAGATAGTGTACATGGTGCAGGTCAGGTAAGTGAAGCACGAGGAAAAACCTGCAAAAATATTTACGTGTATTAGCATGCAACTGAGTAAATATGTAGGCGTGTTCGTGCGAGTGCAGATAAATGCACAGAATTTGTAAATGTGGTATCAGTTAAATGGCCAATGTGTGTTAGAGAAGGTGAATTTATTGAGTGGCGAGTCAAATCCGCCACGTCGCAGTGTTGTTACACAGACATTTGTGGATTCTTGTAGGGAATACGCTTGCCAGACGAAGACCCACCAAGTCTTGGAACACTACCGAGAATCGTTTGCGTGCCGCTGGCCCGTATTCCCTCCTACCTGCACTATTTAAGGATGGAGATAAGGTCCTCTGCAAAGCTCTGATGTCTCTATTCGAACATATCCGGGAGGACGTCACGCTTAACTTGAGTGAATCGATTATAGTGGCAAGCTACAAGAAGGGCAGTTGCACAGACTGTGCTAACCACAGGGGTACTAGCCTAACGCCAGTTGTAACAAAATTACTGGCCTCGATTCTCGTTCATCGACTCACTGTGGAACGGGAATCTCGGATCAGGGAAGAGCAGGCAAATTTCCGCCCAGGGCGTAACTGTATAGACCATATATTCACTCTGCGTCAGGTGTTAGAGCAGCGCCACGCATACCGCAGACCGGTAATAGCTGTGTTCCTTGATTTCAAGAGTGCGTTCGATTCAGTCGATCGATGTGTTTTGTTCGCAATACTTGCTCGAAAGGTGTTCCCACGAAGTATGGGGACATCTTACGTGGCCTATACTCGAACACTACAAACCGCTTCAGGGTCTACGGTGACCTGTCGGATAGGTTTCCGATCACAAGTGTTGTTCGTCAGGGTTGTCCGATTTCCCCATTTTTGTTCGATTTCGTGATGGATTCTACCATGGAATGTTCCCTTTCGGAACCTCATCATGTAGGGGTTGAATTGCTGCCTGGTGCTAGGTAAGTTGATCTTGATTATGCGGACGACATCATCCTGTTGTGGTGGCACAGTCAACACTAAATATCCTGTCTAGAATGGTCCCATTATTTTTTATGCACTTTGCGTTTTCGAAGTTCAAAGTGTTGCCGCAGGATTACGAGGCACTTTATGACTCCTTAACCCTTGCTAACTAGGAACTCGAGGTGGTTGATCAATTCACTTATCTTGGCAGCCGCATCAGCAACGATGGGCGCATACAAACTGACGTCAGTTCACGCAATGCAAAGGCCAGAGCTGCCTTCTTGAACCTGCGGCGTCTATGGCAAAAGAAGGGAGGTTCCTTTCTTCTGAAAGACCGTGTATACAAGGCTACAGTGCGGGACACCTTGCTCTATCGTAGTGAAACTTGGCCCTAGGATCTGAGGATTTGAGGCATCTTCAAGTCCTTGGTCATCGTTGTCTGCGAAGTATTGCTGGTGTCGGATGGCACCAGCGTGATTTGCGTAGGCAAGTACTAGGTAGTGATGATGATGCTATTTTCCTAGAACACCAGATAGCACTGAATAAGTTGCGTTGGTTTGGGCACGTGCTACGCATGCCTAGTCACCGCTTACCTGGAAGGGCCTTGTTTAGTCTGCCAGTTGTAGAGTGGCGCATGGCTTGCGGTGGACAGAAGTTGACTTAGCAGCGTTAAATGAAGTCGCTGACGACCAAACTGGGTGTCGTTGGTCCGCCTCGTCTTACGGGCTGGAGTCCACGTGATTTACCTTGTGCTTGGCTCGAGACTTTACAGGACATGGCTTGCAACCGACACCAGTGGCGCGTCTGTTGCTGTCTCTTAGTCGGATTGCCTGTTTAAAGTGTGTTTGGTGCTGAGTTATCTGCGGGGTAATGGCTGATTAATGCGTAGTGCAGTGAAAGCCGAAATGAGGCTGTATAGCTGCTGCCGCCTTATCTTTACTCGGTAGCCAGCTGTTTGTGACGGTAGGTTGTCTCCACAAGGTGTAGGCGCCTTGACCCTGAATGTTTGCTTAGGGTATTAAGGTTTTCAGGTAAGTCCCCCTTCCCTCCCTCTTATCATTCTTTTTTTCCTACACCATCATGGTTGTATGGCAGCGAAGTATCAGTTCAAATAGATGGTGTACTGTTGTTGTTGATGTCTTTTTGCAACGCCCTGCCTGCTGACTTAGTCTCGGTATATACTGTAACTTGTTTCAATACGCGCCTAGACCGTCCACTTGCCGAAATGCATCGTGATCTACTCAGAGGCAGCTAGCTGTTATTCGGTATCTCCTGCCCTAGGCCAACCCCACTCAACTCACAGTTGCTTCCCACCTGACGCATCAACTTATTCTTTTCGCCTACGCTCCGGATTTGCATGTTACAGGAACCTACATTTTCTACTCTACGTAATTCTTAACTTGTCTGTATCCGAGGTCGTGGTGGATTGTCACGCTTTCGCCTGGCGTTCTCCGTTTAAACGCCACATGCGCCCGATGCAGTTACGGTTAACACGCTGGTCCAATCTGCTGTAAGAATGCTTGGCCTTATTTTAAGTCTCGACCCTAACTCCTTACCTCCTTTGGGCAACGTAAGGCCCCAACTTTTATTCCCATTAAGTACAATGTTCGATAACCTACGTACACATCGGACAAGGTGGCCTTCGAAATGTTCAATCAGACGCATATTACATATTTGGCGACCTTAACAGTTCACGGCAGCAGTCCAGGAAGCTACACTGTTGCTATTGCGACATTTATTAACTTCCTGGGACCGTAATGCCTGTCGCGGAATCTCCTGAATATAGAACACTGCATTCATCTGCTTGCGCATAGGTGGATCGCGACCAAATAGTACCTCCGTGGGCACTTGGCACAGCACCTGTCAGCAGAGGGATAGGTTAGCAGATACAACCGTCGTAGTCATCCATAACTCAAGGAGATCATACCTCGTTTCATGGCTATTGATTTTTCCGCTTCTCTTTCCCTAACGTCCGTTTACAGTAAGCATCCCTGCTTGCTTCCACCACCCATTCAGTTTAGACCCAATCCCTGGCGACTCCTGGCGTTAAGACTCATAAGACTGACTTGTGTGCGGGTGCGGGTTCGCGCCTGCGTAGGGACAGGGGGACCCTTTCAGTATGCTTAGCCACTATACGACTGGTGGTGCTTGCGCGCAGCGAATTGTCGGTACTGCGTACCGGCGTACTGCGTTTACCCATCCCTCCGAAGGCTGTGGAAACGATATCTAGCTCGCGACGAGGTGTCAGCCAGTCGCACATTACATCCAATATGGTCCTTTACTAGGTGGTTGTGATAACTTCATCCAGCCGTCTACTAGGTGTTTATCCATTACAGCCCCCAGGTCTACTACAGCCAACGTACACATCGGGCGTGGAAAGCCTGGGAATCATCGAATGGGCGCACATTACTCCTACTACAGATACCTCTGCTATCTACCTCCTGTCACGAGACGAAAGGAGGCGCTAACACAGACCTTGGATAGATTCTGCTAGGAGGCACCTGCTCACAAATTGGTCTAAATGCTGACGGATTTACCGAGACGCTCAATCAACCGTTACATATGATATAAACCGTAAGCCTAGGAGTAGGTGTAAGCAACCTGAGCAATGCTTAGCTTATGTTCAAAAATATTCTAGCAGATAAAGCCTTCGAAATTCCGAAAGCATCTTTGCGTATGTCAGAAGGCGCCGTGGTTCGAACACATCAATTATAACGTTGATGCGAACCAACGGCAATTATGCGCATGCGGCTTATGACAATGGCTGTTTAGTTGGGGGCAGTATGCAGTACTGTTCGTAAGGGAAACCTCGCTGACAGGCGGTGAGCTGGTTTCTAGTCGCAGAAGGTTCGTGCCTAGCTGAATTTAGTGGAGCGAAGACGGAAGTCTAGATTGCTACGAGGGCTGAAACCTTCTAAAGCATTTGGGCCTGAGTTAATTCTCCTGGAGCTGTTACATGAGTTTGCTGCGGGACCAAGTGCACCATTCAGTACTGTGTTTCCGAAATCGCTGGTCACTTGTGCATTACCTTCCGAATGGAAGAAAGCTGTCATTTGTCCCATCTTTAAAAAGGGCGACAGCAGTCTGTCTGATAAGTACAAGCCAGGTAGTCAGACGAATATATTAGTCAGACTCCGCGAGGGATACACTGGCGAGTCATATGTATAACCCTAATATATCCAGCGAGACACAATACGTATTCCGAAAGAGACCTTCATGTCTGACAAATCTTTTGTCAGCTAGCGCAAGCTGAGCTGATAACGGACAATGGCTGCCCACTGGGCGGGTTTTACGTCGACTTTCTGGGTCATTTGACCCGGTACCCCTTTTTCGTCATCGTCATCATCATACACGTTTGCTAGAGGTGGGGAACACCTCAGCTATTGTGCCGCAAAACATCGAAAAAAGAAAAAATGTGCAAATGGTGCAAGCCGGCTGAGCTACCGGTAACGGATGGGCATCGTTCCGGTAAGCTACCAGCCGGCTACTGTGCATCGAAAAATTACTATGCAAAATTATATAAGGTTAAACAATGAGATCGTGGTTGGCGGGGGAAGCTAAGAGGGGTGGGTGGGACAGAGAAACTCACAGCACGAACGCCATTGAGGTCGGCTCTTAGCCATATCAGCAAGTGTGTCCAACCAAACGTGTTCATCGTCTTTCGGACCCTAACCATGGAGCCGAGAGGTTCCAACCGAGGCCAGCTCAGCAGTGAGGGCCTTCATTTCCCTGGACCAAGTCATCGCTTGACCACCCCACCTCTGCGTCCAGCTACACCCCCGGCGCGCAAACAACACACGTCGCGGGAGTCGGTGAGCTGGCATGCGTAACACATGGCTGAGCAATCGGGCCTGGTGCGTGAAATAACGGTGCTGAGCGGTTCCGTTCCTTTTCCTGTGCCATAATCAAGGCGTCGAACACGCACGTTGCTCACGCGGTGTTCCCACCAGATGTGAGCTAAATTACGAAGGCACCGGTGGCAAAACGTAGCTAGCCTCTTGAGGTCTGCCGCTTTAATCGGCCAGGTTTCACAACCGTACGGTAGGGTCGAACGTGCTGTTGCATTGCACACCCTACCCTTCAGGGCAAGAGCGATGTCGTGCCGGCGCTATAAGTGGTGAAGGTCAGCAAAAGCGCCCCGGGCTTTTGCTATACGGTTCGTGATTTCATCTTCAAACCTACGAGCGCTGATACAACTACCCAGGTAGTTGAATTTGTGAACGACTTCTAGCTGATCTCCACCAAGGGTCGGCGTAGGGGACGGTCCAGGCCAATCTTGAAGGAACGCTTTGCACTTCGAGGGTGCGAAGCAAAGCCTGAAGTGACGGACAGCTAGTGCTAGTCTGTCCAGTGCTACTTGTCATATTTGTGAGCTGCCACTGGTACCCCGTTTTAGGCTTGCACAAAAGCTAAGTTCTTCCGGTATATCCGGTTGCGCTGTTCCCTGTGCATATGCATTCTTGGATGGTAGTGAACAGTGTGCTCGTGCGGACTGGAGCCTAACATTTAAGCAGTCTGTCCTCAGTGGCGTAATGCTTGGCTCGATGCTTGGACCGCTGCTGTCCTCCATCTAAGGAAACCACCTACCTGCATTGCTTTAGGTCACATTGCTATTATTTGCTGATTACCTGAAGCTGTGGAATACTGTCAATGTTCCTCGGGTCCTGAGGTTATTCAACGTGCTTTGGATAGGTTATGGGACTAGCCTACACTATGGCTACTGCCCATAAATCTTCGAATTGGAGGAGGTTGTCCCTTTTCGAGGTACTTAGTCATTGTGGTAGAACGCCGCCGTGTCCAGCCAGGTTGATCTAGGCGTCGAGCACTCCAACTTTACACTCTGGTGACCACCGGAAGAAGGCCAAAAGCAGGGGTTTCCGTATGTTGCGGTTACTACCTCGTTCTTTCTTAATTTTGAAAGCTGTCATCTTTGTGGAACTGTTCTCAGCTTACGCTCGGCGCCGTCGAAAATAATGTGTCCAGGCTTGTCCACGCTGCCTCCTCCGGGACAAAATGGAGCTGGAAAAGTTTTTACGGGTTGGTTGTTGGGACAGACGTACTCCGAGGGCCTACTTCCTCTTGGTGTGCCATGCATTATCGAGAGCTTGGAGGAGACCTCATCTTAACCTACCGTATCTTAACTGGGAAGGTTGGTCTAGGTTTGTCTTGGCTATTCAGTCACGTTATTTATTGTTTTTCAGTCATGTTAGATTGTCTATCCTACGCGGGCATTGCATAAAGCTGAACGAACTGCTGCCCAATCGGATTAGGGCGGAAATTCGGTTATTACGCCGAGTCATCGAGCGTCGGAACGTGCTTCAAGTAATTGTTGTCAGAGAATCTACGGTTAAGAGACTTGACCGTCAACCTGACCCTTCGGTGGCAACATGAAGCCTTCCTCTTTTCCACATTAACTCCAAGCTTCATAATTCACTTTTCTGTACTTTCCATTATGTATTGGTAATAGTTTCTTATTTCAAATGTCCGTCCTTGTGCTGTACCTCCGAGTTTGCTTCCCCTCTTGCTTACTTCACATGACTGCCACAGCATGGACCCTGGTAGCACAATCGTAATAGTAAACGTAGCAAACTGGACAGAAACTGGACAACCGTCCAGTTCAGGTATTAATGCATTACTTGAAGCTAAAGTATTTAGTTTGACATATGTTAATGAATAAATAATTGGTAATCATTATAAGTGATATTATTTGACCAAAGGACGTGTGTTTTAAATGTATCGGTAGGTCATTTTATTTGCACTGTTTCGGTTTTGTAACCTTGGTCGCTGCTTGCGCTTAGTTTTGCGCTATTGCTTAGCTCCGTTGAAAACACGCCACCTCAGGCACACCTTTCATGTTATCCAGTTATAGCTTGGTTTATACATATGTATTCCTTTTCAGCATGCCGCGTCGAAATAGTTATCCATCAACTGCACTGTTTCCGTCTCGAAGCACCATTTACCGCACAGGAAAAAGAATGACATCAGGGTTTAACAACGAGGAGCTGCTTTTGTTGTCAGCAGCTAAGCGACTAAAAGGTAAGAAGGTTCGTAACATATATCACTTATGGTTGCTCACACAGTGCAGCCATCTTTTAACGTTACCAACTGCTGTGATGATGACAAGGACCCAGATGCAGTGGTACATAATTTGAGAAAACTTATTACAAAGACTCATGTGCCAGCGTCATTTGTTCGTCTACTGTTGGGGCTGGTGCAACCGTGGATGCCAATTTTGCCACAGGACTACCGGACGCTGATGCGAACTCCACGGAACTCACGTGAAGAATGGTTGCACCGGGCACTTACGGTCACGTAGGTCTGCTGAGAGGTTTACCACGGGCATGCTCTGCTCTCTCGCTCGCGGCTGATGACACTGCATACTATCAATTGCATATGGACGGCTTTAAGCTTTTTAATGCATCTAAGATGTATATATGGCCGATCCTGTGCCGTGTCATAAAGCCATTCATCACAAAGCCATTCATTGTTGGTGTCTATGCTGGGACCACAAAACCAAAGACGTGGACGATTATTTGTACGACACAATTTATGAGCCACGTTCTTTGCAAAGCGAAGGATTATTCCAACTAAAAGCGTTATCTGTGATACCCCTGCACGCGATAAGGTGAAACGCAGGAAAGAACTGTGACAAATGCACCCAAGGTGGTGAGTATACGAGCCGCAAGGTGAAATACCCACTTACGGATAGCACAATGCGGACTAATGCATCCGTTCGAAAGAATGCCAGCCAACCGTCGCCTTTCGCTGCTTTGAATGTAGATTTGGTTGAAGACTTTCCAATTAACTATATGCATTCAGTATGTTTGGGTGTGATGCGCAGATTGATCCAAACTGGCTCACTTCCTCCGTGGACAGTGGATTTCGACTGCGCAGGGAACGAGTGATTTTAGCTAACGAACGCTTGCATGACTTCGGACCTACTTGGACATCCGATTTTCCATGTAAGCTTTGATCACTGGACGAATACCGATCTTGGAAGGCAACTGAGTTGCGTCAGTTTTGCTATACGCCGGACCAGCTTGTTTAACCGGGGTATAGCCTGAGGCTTTGTATCATAACTTTCTAGACCTCCAATTTTCTATTTATATTATGTGCCACCCTCGCCTTCACACTGCCCTATTTGATTTTCTTATTCCTTTAATCCATGTTTTTAGATGCTTATTTTGATCTTTACGGTCTCAGTGAGATGACGTGGAACGTGCACTCACTGGTTCATCTGCCCGCTGACGTGCGGAACATGGGTATTTTAGACAGCTTCTCAGCATTTTTCTTTGAGTCTCGCTTGTTTTCAAGCAAGCGCATGATTCACAATTCCGCGCTTCCGGTTGCGCAAGCCATGCGGCGTACGTTGGAGGAGGAACAGGTTCCTGATACTTTCAGCAACTCAAGCACGGGTGGGAAGGTGGAGATGTGTAGGTATATAAGTGCCACAAAGCATTTAGGTTGCATGGCATTTTGTTTTCCACAGTGAAGCCGGATAACGTAACCATCATCAATGCGAAACCCAGAGTGCTCACAGATGTGTCTCTGAATGTGTCTGGGAACACGGTCATGCAATGCACGGAATTTATGAATGTTCGTAACCTGTTCACGCATAGCATGCACTTCTCAACGGCATACATCTTCCATGCATCGCAATTGTCAAAATATGTATGTATCTTTTCCGCCTGTCATATTCGGTTCAAGTGCATCGCATCTCCCTTGAAAGATTAGCTTGTAGTTTACCCTATGCCACACAGTTATACACTTTACCAAGTGACGTATTTCTTTTTCAGCACAGATGGATTTTCAAGGATCCAGCGTTGTCAAACTACTTGACTCCGACGATTTAATAACTATTGTCAGTAACACCTGGCTTCGAGCAGAAGGTGCGTACTCCCAAGCACCTTCCGTGCGCGGTACGCACTACTATGCCGTTGTGAAAAATTATACTGCACCCGATGTCAATGGGGCCAGCACTGCTGCGTCCATCATCGTTAGCACGAGTAAGTCTTATTTTTATCTTAACCCTCCTCGTTAATTAGCTTCCATCATGCCCGAGAAATGGAACGTCAATCAGCGCGCGGCATACTGCCATCCACAGAGGACACCATTCTGATGGGCCTTCCAGCTGAGTGTCCTATGTGAGCATGGTTATTTATTTCCCCGTAGACGACGGCCCGTCCGTTCCAGCTCTGATGACGAAGATGCCGCGCGTCACACCAAACCCAAAAGACCTGCTGCAGCAACGTGCGCACGTGCTCCTGGTTCTCTCTTTAGTGGCATTAGTCCACCACGTCCAGTGCCATCAACAAGCAACCGTAAGTAGCGCGTTCATACTGCCCCTATTAAACAGTAATCGCACCGGCTGTTATTGCTGACGTTGCACCATCCAATCTGGAGGTACTACAGGAACTGAAGGCGATTATAGGTATGACGTCACAGACGCATTGCAATGCACTCAGCTTTATTTTTAGATGAAGTATGCCTCATCCGATCAGAACTGGTCGACCATCGCTGCATGTCCGAATCCATGTTGGAGATGCTGCAACGATAGTCCCAAAGTGTTGCACCGGGACTTGGTCTACCATTTATCTCTCTCAGTGAGCCTAAGAGATATGATAAACGGCTGAAGGACCCAGATTTCGAAAACAGAGCTGTAAGTTCGGCTTATTATTGCAAGACTTTCAGGTCAATCATTTGTGTGCTGTGCATGGTGCTAACGTGCAATTCGTTGTCAAGGATACCATGATGCGGCTAATGATAAGACCAGTCGCCGCGGAGCTCAACTACTCAGGCGCAGGAGGATTGTTTGCATTCAGGCGAACAAATATGGATGGCATGGTACAAGGTAGGTTGACATACAGTAATGCATAAAAACTAGAAGGGCATCATTCGGCAACGCATGGGTGCTGCGGCCTCGGATGCTGATATTACACGGCACATCAAAAAGTGGCTGCATTCTGCATGGCACAAGAGACCGTCTGTTGAGCAAAGTAAAGTCTGCAGCGCGAACGAGGTGAGTCCACTGCTTCATTATGAACATCTTTAGCCTCCTACATTGTCCATCGCCGACACGGAATAACCACCTTGACAATGCCGCTTTTTGCTCCTATCGATTTTTGTACTACACACATTCATGTACATAAAACATTCTTATAGCACGGTTGTCATGTTCTTTCGCCTTGTGATATTCTCAGGTGCGCGGTAAGCTCCATTTGCTTTCTACCCAACAGCTTGAAGCGCCGCCTAGGTGTGTTCCCAAGTCCAGCAAGTACGGTAACACGTACTGCGTGAATCTTGTGTTCGAACCGTCATTGTATTCCTTAGGTACTAAGTGCGTAGAAGTGTGATGTCCGTATTCGGATATCCACGGTATTCAATCAAGGTTTGTAGACCTACCGGATTGCCACACATAGTGGTGAATTTCTATTGGTCAACGCTTGCCCCATTTTCATTGGTCCGCCGCAAACTGGACAAAATCCCTTTTTATCCGTCTCACGGTATAAGATCCTGTCCACTTTAGAGTACTGCTCTCATAGGAAAGTTTAGGAGGATAATCTGGACAGGACCTGGTCATATACTACCAGGGGACTGCTAGTGCTGGAAACGTAGGCAGTAGTTGCTAGAATAGTGTGTTCCGAGCACCACACCAATCCCTGGTTCAACGATCCGCTCATGGGATCCTCCCATCGTTCCAGTCCCACCTGAACTTTAGGAATAGTTGCGCATATAAACAGGATGCTGCGGAATTAAAAACAACATTGAAATGAATAGCCTAAATCAAATGCAATATTAATAATCTAACACACAAATCGGATTGTTTATAAACTGCGCACTTGTAATAAAAGCCTGTGAATGTTTGTCAACTCATCGGTGAATCGCACCAAGTAGGGCAGGCGTACCCAACCACGCCGTCCGGATTTTTTCTGTGAGTATCCCACGGTGTCACGTAGTGGCAACCATAGAACTGCAAGAAATATGGGCAATGTAAAAATAAGTGGCCTCAATTTTACGGCATAAAATACGACTATGTCTGGTATTTTCCAAAAAACGGCTAATATTTCTGCACATGATGTTAGTTGCTACTTTAAGTGAGGTCAAATGAAAAAGGTCGTATTTAGCTGTTATTTCGGATTGCAACCATGGAGGCTGACTTCAGGAGCACCTTTGTTGGGCATTCGTTTCATAGCTTTGATGAATTCTATTCGCTTTTTACCTCATTTATGCATCGGAACAACTTCAATTTTGTTTGCTGTAGCAGCAAAAGAAGCAAGTATCATAGCATGAGGTATGATCGCATCGTTTATAAAGGCGTGCGCTGTAAGCGCCGGAAAACAAGGAGCAAAGGAATACGGCGAGTCTAGTATGTGGTTTATAATGTTGTTAACCGTCAAATTTAGTTCCAGAGACACCGATTGCAGTGCTCGTGTCAATGTTGCTCGGGATGGCCGTAGGCTAAATGTGCTAACGTTCCAGCTCTCCCACAACCATAGATATGACATCGACTGCACAAATGACACATGCACTTGCGCATTTTACGGGCACATGTGGCTACCGTGCGTCCATTTATTGATTTATATAAGGAGAATCAACATCCGGTGGGTAAAACAACGATTATGTTTCATTCCCTTTTTAGAAAGCATCCCTATCCGTAGTCGATGGTTAGCGAATTACAACATGCCGGAGGATTCCATGTTGCTTCGGAGTTTGAAGGTAGCCACCTCAAGGCAGCCGCATTCCAACGTAGCAAAACTGCTTGCTCGGATTAAGTGCCTGGAAGACGTGAACCCCCGGTGCAGTATCCGGGTTTATCGATAGCCTCATTCAACAAACTGATGAGCTCATAGACGTAGCACCAGGTGCGCCCGTCGTAAGTAATAAGCCACACTGCCAACCATCGCGTAAGCAACCGCGGTAGCACAAAGCCGGTAAGTTGACTACATTTTGCTTCGCTTGTGGTTAACCGGTTGCAGGTACGGGCGTTAATTGCGTGCACAACGGGCAACTGTACCACCGTAAATGCTTGGTGGAGAACAAAACCGACGGTTGCAAAATTTGCTCCAGTGACATAGCAGCAGTTCCACTTCCCAAAAAGCCGTCACATAGTAGTAACATACGTGAGTTGGAATCAAGTAATTTAGTTTCAGCTATGCGCCGTACACCATCTCCGAATATAACGACATCATTTACCCCATCTACTTCTCCGGCGTACGAAGGCAAGCGCTTTGATATAGCTTTTCACTTCCGCTCAGACACTTCGGATGGTTGTGACGCGGTACCCTGTTGCACCTATGTATATGTGTCACATAGTACGGACAACGCACCCGCTATGCCTATACGCTTACCAAATGAGACGAACACCTCGGCGGAGCTGCAGCCTATCTGCAAACCTGCGTTTGAGTATGTCATAATATATTGTTACCTGCATCCTCCTCAGTGTAGATCTGGATTCCACTGCAAATGAACCCTTTGCTGGAAAGACACCTGTTTTAAGAAGCACTTTCATGATCTGCTTGCCAGACAGTAAGTTCTTTGCCATTGTCATTAAACCACTGCAGCCGATGATTAGGACTTTGCCTAACTGCTTAAAGGCCAGCCTGTGAGAACGCAAACTTGGCCCTTTTTAGGGCCACCTCCTGTTTCGTTTCCGTGTGCTTCCCTCTTGCCAACCCGACGCAACTGCTCGGTTGACGGCATTGATTGGAACATTCGGTAAATGAATCGGACGGTGGCTCTGTAATCCTCGCAGGAACGGCCCAATTGATGTGTAACTGGGCCTACAAGCCCATGCATTCCTTGTTCGCCATGCTTTCCTTTAGGTACATTACATTTACCCCACTCCTTAGTGATCCGCTGTGTTGACGTGACGCATATGACGTGTCCGGCACATTTGCGTGAGCACTTTGAATGGGTCTGAACAACAACGTTCCCGGAAATGTTATCTGTGCCCATAGGTTTCTTGATAATTCGGTTATCATTTGCATGTAACCATATCCGCATCGTCACAGTGCTGTTAAAAAGCTAGCTATTGGTGCCTACTGATGGGCACTTTTGGTGCTCTTGCAATGAGCTTTTGTCCCCCGTCTGGACGGGTAGACGAAGACATATGTAGGCTACTGTATCACTAGTGCACTAGTGCTAATGATGTATTGAGGCTCCAAGACCTACCTTCTTGGTGATATTGCTAAGAGACCTATGTAGGCTACTGTATCACCAGTGCAGCAGGTCTGTGCTGATATGTTTAGAGGCTCCGAGACCTACGCCATGCTGCTAGTGCTAAGAGACCTATGTAGGCTACTGTATCACCAGTGCAGCAGGTCTGTGCTGATATGTTTAGAGGCTCCGAGACCTACGCCATTGCTGCTAGTGCTAAGTGAGCTATCTAGGCTATTTTATGACCAATGCAGCAGGCCTCTAATGATATGTCTTGAGGCTCCAAGACCTACCTGCTTGGTGATAGTGCTACGAGACATACGTAGGCTACTGTATCATCAGTGCAACTGGCCTCTGCTGATATGTATAGAGACTCCGAGACCTACGCCATGCTGCTAGTGCTAAGAGACCTATGTAGGCTACTGTATCACCAGTGCAGCAGGTCTGTGCTGATATGTTTAGAGGCTCCGAGACCTACGCCATGCTGCTAGTGCTAAGAGACCTATGTAGGCTACTGTATCACCAGTGCAGCAGGTCTGTGCTGATATGTTTAGAGGCTCCGAGACCTACGCCATTGCTGCTAGTGCTAAGTGAGCTATCTAGGCTATTTTATGACCAATGCAGCAGGCCTCTAATGATATGTCTTGAGGCTCCAAGACCTACCTGCTTGGTGATAGTGCAACGAGACATACGTAGGCTACCGGATGACCTGAAGCTATGGAGGGTGATCCATACGTCGGACGACTTTGACATACTTCAGCAGGACCTCGACCGCCTCTCCATGTGGTCCGCGGAAGTAAGTTTGCCTATCAACTCGGCAAAATCGCTACTTCTGTGCCTCGGTAAAGGTGGAGCGGGCCGATCGTACACTCTCGACGGCCAAGTTCTACACCCGACGCATTGCGTCAGAGACCTTGGCGTTATACAACGTTACGACATGAAGTCACTGGACAACACGGACAATACGTATCGCACAGCATTGCGTTCGCTGTGGGCGCTGAAACGTAGCTTCTGCACCTGGTCGAAAGAGATTGCCACTCGTCTCTTCACATCCATTGTACGACCGGTGCTAGAATACGGCTCACCCGCCTACTGTCCGTTGACGAAAGGCGAGATACACAAGCTCGAAAGAGTACAACACATAGCCACACGACTCATTCCCGGTCTTCAGGGTATGCCGTATGAAGAAAGATGCAGACAATTGGGTCTGTATACTCTAGCCTACCGCCGCGTGCGAGTGGACCTCATCATGACCCATCGGGTATTGCATCTGGGTGCTTATCCGATGCTGAGGCCACTGCTCCATGTCCGTGCATCAAGCAGCACACGAGGTCACCAGTACAAACTGGTAGTCCCTGACCTCAAGTGGGTAGCTCATCCTTTGCTCAAGAAGGAACACTCAAGGGATTTTTTATCGTTCCAGTCCATCTGAATCTTAATCTGAATCGTACCGGTAAATACCTGCTCACGAAGCTCTCTTAGTGCTGCCGAATTTACCAGACGGCTTCATCAAACAAAACCTACGGAACCTACCAGGCGGTTAGCAATAAATGTAAGCTAAATATCAGCATGGCTCGTCTTTAATTAAGGTTGAAATCGTAGGGGATATCTGTATCCTAGCAATTCATTCGATACCAGTGCTTAGTACTGTGGTACTGTGTTGCATAGATTAGCATCCTTTAATGAGAGTTGTTTACCAAACCTACTTCTCCCACGTTGTATATCTATTTCATTAGCAACTACCTCAATTTCAAGTTCAAGTGGGACTGGAACAATAGGATAAATCCCGTAAGTGGACAGCCTCAATTACATTTACATTTACAGATAGCTCGATGTATTCCGCTCACGGCGACGGTTAATTTTCTGTCAGTGCAATTAAGCCTTGAGTTCACTGAATTGTAGATAGCAGAAGAGAGGCCCCGTGAAATCTTCTTCACTTCGTCGTGAACCGATTTATCTAACGGTATCTAGACAGCTGCTGTATTACTTTCATTACTTAACATTTCACTGTAACCTGATAACTTCTATAACCCTTTTAGGCATCATAATACAACCACAGAGCTTTCCAGAATATCGATCAGAACCTTCTCAATGCGAAACGGATCCCACCAATGCAACAATCATTTTGACTGTCAATAAGATATTCACAGCTGCCAGAGATATACCAGCTAATGGCATCCTTTTCCAAAGAAGGAACAATGATATTGTGTGATTTCTACCTACCAGATAGTAACTCAACGTCCTTCTCCTTTGTTGACATCGTTCATTTTTGTGCCAACGGTTACCAATAGTAATCGTCATATTGGTGCATTCAAACACACCTTTTCAGGTTAAGCTGACTAGAAAATACCAATCTCCACGCAATTCTATACACGTCCATGCAGCCAATCGGATAGCTTCGCCATCTTGAATTCACACCGTTTGTCTTGCCACTAGTGGCCAGCGTATCCCACTGTGAGTATCCACTGTGAGTACTACGCGGTAACTCGATTTTTTGGTGTGCCATTCTGATCAAATTCAAGCGGGACTGGAACGATAGGATAGATCCCGTGAGTGTTCCTTCTTCGGCGGGTCGTTGAACCAGGAGTTGGCGAACTTTGAAATACTGATGGACCTAAAACAAAGACCGCATCACACCCTGTCCAACCAATTAATGCCCACGTATCCTGCCCTAGCAGTCCCTGCTGGGTCGGTTACGTGAAGTAAGAAAGAGAAAAAAGTAAACGCAGGGGGCAAAAGAGAAAGTGATAAGAGCTAAGCAAATGGAATACCAAGATATTTGAGTCAATAAAAAAAAGAACTGAAAAATGAAGGTGAGTCAGCTAGGAAAAAGGAAAGGTTTGCTGTTGCCACCCAAGAGCATCGAGCTGGCGCGCAAAACCCTTAACTGTAGGTTCCCTAACCACATGATCTGGAAGAGAATTCCAGCGATCTATAACTCGGCGCGATAGACGAGTTTCCGTCCTAATCCTATCAGACCGTGGTTTATGCAGTTTCAGTGGGTGACCGCGGAGACTAGGTAAAGTAGCGGGACTAAAAAGCCCTGACAAGTCCGGGCCAATCTTACCCGTCAAAATACGATAAGTGAGAATCAGGTCCCCTCTTATCCTTCAGTAGTGCATGGAGTACATCCCCAAACTGAGCAAGCGTTCAGGATACGTCTGTCCCCGTAGACCCTGCACTAACCGAGTGCCCACTCGTAACACCCTCTCCAAGTCCATTTTGTCTCGGTTAAGACATGGAAAACAGTGTTTGAATAAACACTTGAAACGAAATTTGACTGTTGTCAAATTTTCTCTGATCCAAGATATCTTGGATCGATTAAATTGGTACTGGCCAAAGCGTCTTTGGCGCTTACTGGTAATTTTTTCCGGTTGTTCCCAGTTTTAATCCCGTTTTGCACCCTGTTTTTGTCTTTTTATTGCGGTCGTTTTTCTATTGTATACGTGTTGTAATTCTAATCTGTTTTCCACATGAACATGGCTGTCTCGCTAAACACCGAGACGGATGGACCTATGGGGTCCTCGTTTGATGATTCTACTGCAGCTTGCGGACAGGTTAACTGTTCAGAGCCAGTAACAGATGCATCTGGTGGTATGCAGTGTGACGTCTGCTGCCGCTGGTATCACGAAAGCTGTACCGGCCTACAAGCTGATCAGTACAAAATGCTATCTTCAAGCGTCCACTTTCTTTTCAGCTGTGCTGAATGCTGCGCTAAAAGATCGACGCGCCTGGCTGTCACCGGTGCTAAACTTTCAGTGTTGGCTTCGAGGTTTGCAGATGTTGAGTTGTCGATAGCTAAACTCGCCTCTATTGCTTCGCTCGATACGAAAATGGATTTGATTTTAAAATTTAAGGCATACCTTACGGAGGTTTCCACTCCCTATATTCCACTCATGAGGAAAAGTGGGTTAAGGGCACAGCCTCCATGGATAGATACCACAGGCAAGTTCCTACTCAAGAAACGGTCTAGATGCTGGCGAACCTACCAAGCAGCTCCATCAGCCAGTACCTATGATAGTTATCGAGAGAATAGAAATAAATGTAAGCAACATCTCAGAACTGCTCGTCTCCAATACTAGCAGGGTTTAGCGGACTCGGCCGCGGCTAATCCCAAGAAGTTTTTTGCTTACGTTAAAAGACGCAGCGGGGCAAAACTGTCTATACCAGCTTTATTGTGAGCAGACGGGACCCGTGCGCAAACTGACTATGACAAGGCTTGTATACTGAGTGATCAGTATACTGGGGTCTTTGCTCGGGAGACCTCTTTACCACCGGTTGAATTGGTTTCAAGAGTTCCAGAGGATTCTTGCTTAGCTGAATTTAGCATAACGGAGACTCAGGTCTTCGAGCTACTGCAAGGCATTAATCCCTCTAAAGCTTCCGGTCCTGATGCAATTCATCCGAAGCTGTTGCATGAACTGGCCACTGAGCTGAGTGGTCCGCTCACGTGCGTATTTTTAATATCGCTGTACAGCTGCAGCTTACCTTCGGAATGGAAGGAGGCGATCATCTGTCCGATTTTTAAGGGCGATGACAGCGCTCTACCCGCGAACTACCGGCCTGTCAGTTTGACAAGCGTAGTAGTCAAGTTGTTCGAGAAGCTGATAAGGGATTCAGTGGAGAACCATCTGAATCGATTCAACCTTCTCAGTGTTGCACAACATGGATTCCGCAAAGGATTTTCATGTCAGACTAATTTACTTGTAGCTCGTGAAAGCTGGGCCGAAGCGGTAGACAGTGGCCACGCTGTAGACTTGCTATTCGTTGATTTTTCGAAAGCTTTTGACACTGTTCCACATCTTCGGCTCTCACTAAAGTTGAGATCTTACGGGATATCTGGTCGCGCCCTTCAATGGGTGTCTGCCTTCCTTGAGGGGAGGGAACAGTGCGTACGGGTGGGGCGTAGCCTTTCGCTCAGGCAAGCTGTCCTTAGTGGCGTTCCGCAGGGCTCGATATTGGCGCCATTGTTGTTCGCGATCTATGTAAATGACTTGCCGGGAGAGCTAGGGGTGTCATCATTAATGTTTGCTGACGACCTTAAGCTCTGGAATATTGTGGATATCCCGGGGGGTCCTGAGGCAATTCAGCGTGCCTTGGATAGGCTCTGGGAATGGTCTATCTTATGGTTGATGCCCATAAATAGGGCGAAGTGCTCTGTTCTCCGAATCGGAGCTGCAAATCCTGCCACCCGATATGTTGTCGGCGGTGGTGAACTCCCTGTTGTCACTCAGCAGGTTGATTTAGGAGTCGTACATGCATCAGCACTTCATTCTGGAGACAACTGGAAGAAGGCTGCTTGTCGAGGGTTTCGTATGATGTGGTTTATCCGCCGCTCTTTCGGAATCTTAACGGCCAAGTTGTTTGTGAAGCTATTTTCGGCATTCGTCCGACCCCACCTGGAATATGTATTCAGGCTTGTCCACCATGTCTTAACCGAGACAAAATGGACTTGGAGAGGGTGTTACGAGTGGGCACTCGGTTAGTGCAGGGTCTACGGGGACAGACGTATCCTGAACGCTTGCTCAGTTTGGGTATGTACTCCATGCATACTCCATGCGAAGAATAAGGGGGGACCTGATTCTCACTTATCGCATTTTGACGGGTAAGATTGGCCCGGACTTGTCAGGGCTTTTTAGTCCCGCTACTTTACCTAGTCTCCGCGGTCACCCACTGAAATTGCATAAACCACGGTCTGATAGGATTAGGACGGAAACTCGTCTATCGCGCCGAGTTATAGATCGCTGGAATTCTCTTCCAGATCATGTGGTTAGGGAACCTACAGTTAAGGGTTTTGCGCGCCAGCTCGGTGGTCTTGGGTGGCAACAGCAAACCTTTCCTTTTTCCTAGCCGACTCACCTTCACTTTTCATTTCTTTTTTATTGACTCAAATATCTTGGTATTCCACTTGCTTAGCTCTTACCACTTTCTCTTTTGCCTTCTGCGTTTACTTTTTTCTCTTTCTTACTTCACGTAACCGACCCAGCAGGGACTGCTAGGGCAGGTAAAGCGCGAAGCGGGATCGGTACGCTTTAAAACCAATACGCGAAAATAAGGCCAACCTCCGATGAGTGGAGAACACCAAAAGTAACGCTAGGAAAAATTTATTAAGTGGGCGAAAGGCTATCTAGTGCTAAAAATAAGGCACCGAAAGATAGCTAGCTAGGGAAAGGTGTGGTCGCGTGCGCGGAGAGCAAAGATGGCCGCGGAGCCGAGGAGCGTCGCGCCGTTCGAAGGCGGATGCTATGTGACTCAAACAAACGCGAGCATCGTTCAAACAGGCGAGCGGCTAATTTGCTATGTACATCGAGAAAATATAATTTTGTGATTTTGTAATATTTTACGCAGCATGCGGCAGCCAAACAGGGGAATCTCCAGGTCACTACACAGGATACGTGGGCATTAATTGGTTGGACAGGGTGTGATGCGGTCTTTGTTTTAGGTCCATCAGTATTTCAAAGTTCGCTAACTCCTGGTTCAACGACCCGCCGAAGAAGGAACACTCACGGGATAATCCTATCGTTCAAGTCCCGCTTGAACTTGAACTTGAGTACCTCGGTCCGTTGAGGATATCGAAGTGCCATCGCTTGTATTCGCTGTTGTCTTAAAGCTCTGGATGACCGGGGGGTCCTTAGACCTTTCAATCGACTTTGGGACTGATCTAACTTGTAGTACTTGCTTGTCAAACTGGCAAGGTGTCCATAAACACACAGTACTGCAGCGCTGCATATCGAAACGGCTGATTCCTCCACGAATTGTGTTCGGCAGGAATAAAATTTCCCACGTCACCATTTGGGTTTAGCTAGGCTACGTCCATGTCCCATTCTTCTCTGGACTATTGTGTTCAGGCCTGGTCACCGTACCTCCGTAGTGACATCACTTGTATAGAAAAGATTCAGAAACTTGCGACCAGGATGATTGAAGGTCAACGAGGGAAGTCTTATGAAAATCGTCTAAGGAGCTTAGGATTATTTTCCCTGGAACGGCGTAGGTTGAGAGGGGATTTGATAGAGATGTTTAAGATCATTAAGGGACTTAGTGGTATTAGTTCCACCCATCTGTTTGAGCTGGCTACGTCAGACCATCTGCGCGGGCATCGCCTAAGGCTTAAACATCACAGCTCGTTTGGACATCAGGGCAAAGTTTTTTACGAACCGGGTAGTTAACTACTGGAATAAACTTCCTTCGGATTTAGTGGAGTCTGAGACCGTAGAAGCCTTCAAAAGGGGCTTAGACAATTGTTGGTCCATCATTTTTCCAGAGATATTGTAGTTGTACTTTAATATGTAGTGTATTTTGATGCTGGCATATGAAAGTGCAGAGATTGCTCTTGCTTCATTCTATTACAGAAGCAAGAAGAGACAATCCAACGTCGAAGTGCCGGGAGTCGCTTCACTTACCGGCACAAGAACTGGACGCTCGTTCGGCGGAAGCCTCTATCGTCCATCTGACCTGACCTGACCTGACCGTAAATGTCCACTGGAGGGACCGTTGGACCAGCCTGTGTGACCATTTTTCATGACCATGGCTAGCCCAGTAGGACACATTTGGGACTAATTTCGGTCACTCGAAAAATTTGTGCAATGCGGCCTGAACATATATTCTGCACGCATTTTTACTGGTCAGGTCAGGTCAGGTCAGGTCAAAATCCGTGGACGATACAGGCTTCCGCCTAACGAGCGTCCAGCTTCTTGTACCGGTAAGCGAACCAGAGCCCCCGGCACTTCGACTTTTGATCGCCTCTCCTTGCCTCTGCAAAAAGAAATGAAGCAAAAGCGAGAGCAATCTTTGCTTTTACAAGGATCAACATCGGATAACAATGCGAATAAATTGGATAGGATTATATTAATTCCGGAAAAATACGCGGCCAGCACCTGTCTAGGCCTGCTTTGAAGGCAACTACAGTCTCACAATCCATTAGTTCCGAAGGCAACTTATTCCAGTTGCGCACTACACGATTTGAGAAGAACTTAGCCCTGACGTTCAGTCTAGCTCTCTGTTGTTTGAGCTTCAAGCGATGTCCACGCAAGCGTTCAGAATCAGCCAGCTCAAATAAATCAGAGGGCACGATGGCACTGAGGCCCTTCATGATCTTAAATGTTTCTATCAGATCGCCTCTCAGTCTACGCTGTTCAAGGGGAAACAACCCAGGCTCTTTAGGCGATCTTCATACGGCTTCCGCCGTTGACCTTCAACCATCCTGGTTGCTAGTCTCTGAATCTTCTCCAGGCAAAGAACATGGTTGTAGAAATCGACTACCAAATCGCAGTTAAGCAATTCTGAAGCTTTAAAGCAATGCCAAAAAGTTTATAAGCGACCGAAATTCGTCCCAAGTGTCTTACTGGAGTGGCCATAGACATGAAAAATGATCACTCGCGCTGACTGAAAGTACGATTTTATTAACAAGTAAAAACAGTTGAAGGCCAGTGATGCTAATGATGCATAATAATATTCAGTCACCCTGACGACGTCTTTATTTACTGGGTGTACGCTTTTCACGAGCCTTTTGCTTTGCAGGAATTGTCGCGGTGCTATTCGTGACTTCCAAATGCCCGTCCTAGGTCAAAGGTATCACTTCTCGTTTAAACGCGACGCAGTGCTCTGCATGTGGTGGGTGGATGCACATTGCTTACTGCAATAATCCACGGCACAATAACTGAGGTGTTTTTAACCTCTAGCTCACGTGATGATGATGCAGCATTTTTCCTGATCTGTATGAACTGTAGCGAATCACCTCACAGTCATTGTTTTCTTTTGCGGCCCCTGTCGCATTTCACTGAACAACAGGCGTCTTCTCACTGGACTACTTGCACTGAGCCCTGATTCCTCTTCTCCGACCGAACTTGAGGCACACGCTGTCCGCGACTTACGTATCCTACCATGGTCCGTTGGTCCGTCTCGCCTTCCGGGTTGGAGTCCACGTGACTCACCTTGTGCTTGGCTCGAGACTTTACAGGACATGGCTCGCAACCGACACCAGTGGCACGTCTGCTGCCGTCTCCTAATCGAATTGTCTGTTTAAAGTGTGTTTGGTGCTGAGTTATCTGCGGGGTAATGGCTGATTATGACGCGTGGCAGTGAAAGCCGCAAGGAAGCTGTCTCGCCGATGCCGCCTTATCTTTGCACGATAGCCAGCTGTTTGTGACGGAATGTTGTCTGCACAAAGTGTAGGCGCCTTGACCCTGAATGTTTGCTTAGGGTATTAAGGTTTTCAGGTAAGTCCCCCTTCTCTCCCTCTTATTCTTTATTTTATATATGGAACCATGAGGACCTATAGGTCCTCGTGGTTGTATGGCAGCGAAGCATCAGTTCAAATGGCTGATGTACTGCTGTTGATGATGATGATCCTACCATGGACTTCATCTTTATCTCCTTCCATTTCAATCACTCCCACAGTTAAGCGTAGCCTAGCACCGTCTACTTCTCATTCTGACCCATTGACACAGGTCCGGTTTAGTGAGCCCTTTACAAAGTTATACTGAATGTACAACTCTTGCGAAATGTGGTGAAAAACGTTATAAAAATTGCCAGCCGTGAATATTGGTATCGTTCTTATGTAACATTTAAAATATCTGACTCACGGTATTGCAGGACTCACAAATGTGTGAAATCGTTCTCTGAATCCAATAGTGGTAAAATATAAATCCAACAACGTTCTGAACTGGTGCACAAATGTAGCCTCTATCACATGTTCAGGCAAACTGTTCCAAATATTTACCAATCCGTTCGAAGCACAGTGGATGGGGAACACGCTTCACATCCGGCACGACAAGTTTGTATCTGTGTCCACCTGTGCTGCATGACCCAATTAAGTGCAGCATTGGCCTCGGCATGGGGAAATTACCGAGATATAGAATACGGTAGGTCATAATGCGGTCCACTCGCACCCGACGGTAGGGCAAGGTGTAGAGTCCTAGTTTCTTGCACCGGTCTTCATACCCCAAGCCACGTATATTCGGGATGAGCCTGGTAGCAACGTGTTGGACCCGTTCGTTCTTTTGTGCCTCACCTCGGGTTATCGGAAAGTAGGCGGGCGTACCGTACTCTAGCATTGGTCTAATGATGGAAGAGAAGAGGCGAGTGGCAACCTCTTCATATCATGTGTCGAAGCTGCGTTTGAGCGCCCAAAGCATGCGCAATCCGTTATGATATAGCCTGTTCGTGTTGTCTACCGACTTCCAGTCGTAGCGCGAGAGCACATCTAGGTCTTTCACAGAGGGTGTGCGATGTAGCCGTTGGCCGTCAAGGGTGTAGCTTCGACCGTCAGCACCCTTCACCAGGCTTATAAATAGACTTGACTGGGTTGACCGGGATAGGCGGTTGAGGTCTTGCTGGACTAGGCCACAATCGTCGGGAGTGTCAATTTCTCATCAAATCTTCATGTCGTCCGAAAACAAGGCACATGGCGACCTTATAAGCTAAGATCGCTGATGTGGATCATGAACTGAGTGGGCCTCAGCACAGTGCCTTAAGGCACGTCACTTGAACAGATTGGACCCGGCGCAATACCTTCAGGTACGCGACTTGCAGTTGGATACCAGTCAGTTAGATGGTCGTCGACCTGTACCCTCCACTTTCGTCCGACAAGAAAGTCGCGCATCCACCGGTGCAGTCATCATCAACACCAGTACATCAGCCATTTGAACTGATGCTTCGCTGCCATACAAACATGAGGACTTATGAAATATAAATAATAAGAAGAGGGAAAGGGGGACTTACCTGAAAACCTTCATGCTCTAAGCAAACATTCAGGGTCAAGGCGCCTACATTTTGTGGAGAAACATACCGTCACAAACAGCTGGCTGTCGTGCAAAGATAAGGCGGCATCGGCGAGACAGCTTCCTTGCGGCTTTCATTGCCACGCGTCATAATCAGCCATTATCCCGCAGATAACTCAGCATCAAACATACTTTAAACAGGCAATCCGATTAGGAGACGGCAGCAGACGCGCCACTGGTGTCGGTTGCGAGCCATGTCCTGTAAAGTCTCGAGCCAAGCACAAGGTGAGTCACGTGGACTCCAACCTGGAAGGCGAGACGGACCAACGGCACTCAGTTTGGTTGTCAGGGACTTCATTGCCCACTGCTAAGTCAACTTCTGTCCACCTCGAGCCTTGCGCCATCCTACACCTGGTAGACTGAACAAGGCCCTCCTAGGTAAGCGGTGACCAGGCATACGTAGCACGTGCCCGAGCCAACGCAACTTATTCAGTGCTATCTGTTGTTCTAGGGTGCTAGCATGATTAGCACCACCTAGTACTCGTCTACGCACATCATCGTTGGGGATACGCTGGTGCCATCCGATGCAGTACTTCTTGATAGGCTTGCCTGACCGAGGGCTGGGACAATTTCTCCGTTGCTAATCGGAGGGGACGCTTTGTGCGCCTTCCGGTAAAGTTCATGGAGAAACGACAGCGTATCAAGGCATGATCAGAGTCGACACAGGTACTCCAGTACGAGCGGCAATCTAGGATGGAGCCACGCCACCTGTAACTTATGGCTATGTGGTCAATTTGGGTCCATTGCTGGCCAGCTACAGGAGGACGCCAAGTGGCACTTCGGCGCCCACTGTGTCGAAAAGCAATGCTACTATGAAACAACTGGTGCTCCGCACACAGTTGCAGCAGACGCTCGCCGTTGTCAGTCCGTTCGGAGTTAAGCCCATTATTACCACCCAGCTGAGCTTCTGAAGAGCTCAGATGCCCTACTTGTGCGTTCATATCCCCTGCAAGTACTATAATATCTGAACTAGTAGCACTGCGTAGTGGCGCGTTCAGTTCGTGATAGAATGTGTCCTTGACAGCATTTGCATTGCAGTCGGTGGGAGCATAAACGAAAATCACAAACAAACAACGTTTTGTTTTACTTCGCGAATTCACCTTTGCTGATGTCGTCAAACGGGCTGCAGATAAACGGCTGTTCACCGGAATCCAATCAACCAAGGATGACTCAGCCTTAAAGCTGAGAATGATACCTAAACCAGCTTGACCCGTGAGTGCCGCATCGGCGTCTCCGGATGCGTACAACCAATAACGAGAGGATAAGTCGGGTGCAGTTAATTCAACAACTCCATTAGGGTCATTAATCCTAGTTTCGGACACACAACACACATCAACACCCAGTGTGTCCAAGGTGCGTGCAAGTGCAGCCTGCTGACCTGTTTGTCTTAGAGTGCGGACGTTGAATGTCGCCATGGAAACGGGACAGCGTGGCCTTATAAGGGACTATTGCCGATAGGCGTCCGATAGGTGCTTTGAGATGGTGGCTGCAGATGGTTCTACTCCAGTAGCACTTCGGTTGCTGTCAATTAAGCTGGGAATTATAGAAGGAAAGTTAGTAATGGGGGCTGGGATGGGAGTAAGAGAAAAAGGTGGAAAAGAAAGATGGGAGGCGCCAGCAGTAGCATGTTTTCGCATATCCGCCCTGCTGTATGCAGCAGATAAGGCGACGCTTGATAATCTCGCGACGGCCGATGCAGGATGAAGTTTATGTTTGAAGGAAATGTCATGGTTGTATGTGGGCTGGGATACTGCCAGGGCGCGCAGACCTAGACAGGAGAACGATTAGGGTCCTCATCCAAAGCCTTTGGCTCAAAAGCTTGTCCGCAAGGCAGCGGGGTGGCAGTGATTTAGTTTTACAGAAATGGACGCCATCCCATTTCAAACCCCCAACCTGGAGGACCAGGAGACTGAGTTTGTCTGACCTCTCACCATTGATCAAACTGGTAGGAGTAGCTCTCAAGATGCTCGAACATCACCCAGTATAGCTCAGTGGGTCAATGAGGTACGCAAACCGTCGCACCGCGTTAAGTTCCACTCTCGGTGCAGTGACCCACCAACACCACACGTCCTGAGTTTGTGAAGGAGAACCTCATGGCTGACTTTGTCGAGCGCTTTACTTAAACCGATGAATATCACGTCGACAGACTTCCCCTTGCTTATTGCCTTCAATCACTCATGCCTCGTCACAAGCAAGTTTGTAACGCATGAGCTGCCTTTCATAAAACCATGCTGTGCGGGTGTCAGGACCTCTTTTGACTCTAGCAATTGCAATAATCTCGTTTTTACGATTTTCTCAGCAACTTTTGTCGAAATAGGCGTCAGAAAAATTGGGCTGTAGATGTCTACTTTGCTAGGGTCGCCGCCTTTCCGAAGAGACTTCACCACCGAACGTATTCAGTCAATCGGAAACGAACCTTCGGACAACGACCGGTTGAAAAGATCAGTCACGACAGGAGAGATGATGGCCGAAAGTGACTTGAGAATCAGTGGGTGAAGCCCATCAGATCCGGTAGGTTTGGTGCCGTCAAGGCTGGCCAGTAGTTGACATATCTCTTCAACGCCGCAATCCAGACTACTGAGTTCGCTAAAAGCAGTACACGTCCAACTAGGAACAGACACCTGGTCATTTGCAAATACCGAAGCGAAGTGCGCCGCCAGTGTAGACGCGGCGGTTGTGAATGAAAACGCGCACTCTGCCTCAAGTGGCTAGAGCCAGGCTACATTTGGCTCTAAGACTAAGTCTAAGTGTGTGGCTAAGCCCAAACCTTCATCCTCAGTCTAGTTCTTGGGAGACTTTCCGAGTTGGAGAGTGCTCAAGGAAAATCCGTCACTCAGTAAGCCACAAATCCCTTAGCGTGCCCCATCACCTCGTGACCCTTGTCTTTTCATCATGAACGCGGTCTGATCGGACAACGCCACCCCAGAGGAGAAAATGCTGAATGACCAAATACTGCTCGAGCGGCTGATTTTCATACCATATAATGAAAGGGAACAGGGAGGTGGTAGGAAGCAAAAAGAACCCTCCCAGGTTCGCCCCCTTAAATTGTGACGAAATGACGAGGAATGTCGACGCATCTTGCGACCGACCCCGCGTCTCAAAGATGAGCCCTTCTATGGACTACGAGGTCTCATTCCGGAGGAAGGAATCAAAGTTAAAAGACTGTAGAGGGGCTACGAACTCATCGGTGAATGATGCAACAGACTTCCATGTCGCAGATTTTCGCGTAGTTCGGATGACTCCGAGAGCCGGTTGAAGACAAATATTTGTCACCCCTGAGCACTAGTATAAAAACGGACTGCAGGTGCTATCCGCCAATGTGCAGTCTAAGGGTGACGTTCAGTTGCTGTTATAGTCACCTAAGTCACACTGGGTTGCTTACCTCAGAGACTCGTCCAGACTTGATGGCCTTCACTGATACTTGGCTGTCCTCCGAAATCACTAACTCGGAAGCGCCTGTTCCCGGATATCACGTTTCCCGGTCCGATCGCGACGAAGTGATTTCCGGTGGTGGATTAGTGCTCTATTAGAAGGCCGATTTCAAAGCGCATTTAGTTGAAGACATCAGTGACCATGATAGCAACTTCGAAGCCCCCCTGGAACCGCTTACCCAACGGGTGTAGGTTTCTCCTGGTCGGTAACGTCTACGGAGCGCTACCAGATTCCGGATCTTGCTTGTTAGGATTCGATCTGGGGCGCATGTTGCGGACAAGGACTCTAATCATGGGTGATTTCATTGCCCCGGATCTCAACTGTGACTTCTGGTGTGATCGCCTATCTGACTCGTTTGATACCACCTTCCGATACCAGAGGTATCTTTTGCCAAGCTGAATGATGGAAGTGTTCGCCGAGTTTGACTTGTCCGATGCCTACCTCGAGGGTCGAGGTTGATGAAGGCTTGAGAGAATTGCTGACCATCACCTGTTATCGCGGCTTGTATCAGCACAATCGCCCCCTTTTGCAGTGAAAACAGCATCAGCCATCTTCCAGCAGCTGATGGACACCATGTTCGCGGGGTTTCTGAAGGCGCGGCATACCTGGATCGTATCACTTTACTAAGTCGGAAGGATGAACTAGTTGAGCGGCTCGCTGAAGTGCTTGTACGCATCCAGTCTATATGTGTTTCCGTATGCGTGAAGACAAGTGTACATCTTTTACACCAACTATCAACTTCCCTCCGCTTCATTTTCTCAAAAGACGGCCGTCGCCACTGATCCGGAAAATATCGAGCTATCAAAAGATGCCCCCGCCTGCTGGACTCGCAATCGCTCCGTTCATTCTATGGCTTAAGTAGTCATTACAGCGCTTCACTGCCCAAACTGCATCGCCTGCCTGCCCCGCTGAACAAGTTTCTGAGCAAGCGCCAAAGCTGGTATTGGACGTCCGACTGCTAGACGGTGTTCGATCGGGCCAAGTTATTGCTAGCTTCAGACCTACTCGTGCCTCACTTTTACCCGTCCCGAGGTATTGTCCTTGCCATAGACGCATCAACTCTAAGGCTCGGTGCCGTAGTTTTCTATACGTTCCCAGATGGATCTCAAAAGGTGATCGTACATGCCGCCAGGACGTTGACGAAAGCCGAAAGAAACTACAATCAGATCGAGTAGGAGGCATTGGCCATAGTGTTTGCTTTGAACCAATTTCATAAGATGATGTATGGTCGCTGCTTCAAACTCTTGACACCACAGGACGCTGCTGGCCATTTTCTGCTTGAAGAACGGAATTCCTGCCTATACAGCCAATCGACTCCAATGATGGACACTCACCTTGCGAGGCTCTGGTTATGAAATCCGTTATCCTTCAACGGTTTCGATGGGCCAGGCAGATGCCTTGTCACGCCTCACTGATGCCTAGAAGCAGGAACACGAGGACACCATCATAGCCTCAGTTGAGATCGAACCTGATGTCAAAATCTTGGTGACCTAGGTATTACATGGTCTGCCAGTTACGACCGAATCTGTGCGGACCGAAACGCTTTGAGATACAACCCTGAAGAAGGTTACATACTTCCACAGAACCAGTTGGCCACGTTCGTGTTCATCTGCCGAAATGCTAAAGTTATATTAGTGAAGATATTCACTCTCCATTGCGAACGATTGCGTCATGTCCTCAGAGAGAGTGGTCATCCCGCACGTTAAAAGAATGCGTGCTGCGGCAGTTCCATGCAGGACATCCAGGGCTCAACCGAATGAAAGCGCTTGCCCGAAGTTATGTATTGGCCGTTTATGGACAGACAGCTGGAGCAGTTGGCTGGAAGTTGTAGCAACTGCGCTACCGCTTCAAGGGCACCGCCGAAGACTGAACTCCACTCGTGGCCTAAACCAACTAAACCTTGGAGCCGTGTTCATGTCGACTTTGCAGGCTCATTCAACGGCCAGAACTTTCTCATAGTGGTCGACGCTTACAGCAAGTGGCCCGAAGTGTTCCTCATGAGCAGCACGAAAACCAGCGCAACAGTCTCGAGGTTGCGACAAATCTTCAGCAGGTTCGGCTGCCCTGAAACATTGGTGACGGACAATGGAGCACAGTTTACTTCGGCCACATTCACGGAGTTCTGCAAACGCTGCGCAATCAAACACGTGCGGCCTCTACCACCCCACTCACAATCGAACGGCCAAGCGGCGAGATTTGTAGATGCATTCAAACGCGCTCTCCTCAAAGCAAGGAGGAAGGGAGACATAGATGAGGTGATCGACCGCTTCCTTTTTCTGTACCGACTTACACAAAATCCACAAACGCCGGGTGGAATATCACCAGCAGAGGCAATGATGAAGAGAAAGCTTCGCATGCCATTTGATGCAGTTCGGCCGTCCTCAGAGCCCACAGTTGGTGAAAGGAACCTCAAGATGGAACGTGACTTCAATCGGCAGTATGGTGCCAAGCGCCGTTCATTTAAACCGGGTCAGCCAGTACTTGTACCTGAGTACCGGGAAGGACACGCAAATCGTAGGCCAGACACGATCCAGGGTAAGCGCGGGAACGTCATTTACGACGTGCTGGTTGGAATGCAGGTATGGGTACGCCATGCAAACCAACTGCGACCAACACTGTGTCAGCCACAAGCAACAGAATCTGCCGAGCTTCCATTTGACCTGTTGACGGACAGCTTCAACTTGCCTAAAGAGCCCGTGGAAGAACCCTGTCATCAGAAGAATGATACCAGACCGCAGAGCACGGAACTTGAATCCAGAACACTACAGCCAAGGCGATGGACCGATAGGCGTAGAACACCTTCCAGGAGGCTTCAGGTCAATCCCAGGCTATCATCATACACCGCGGCAGCCGTTTCAGGAGGGGAGGTATCCGGGAAAAGGTAAAAACATAAAGGAAAACCCATTATTTTAGCAATTAATCGATTATCTTCGATCGTGCATTGATTTCGAAGATTCCGGAACCTTCCATTCCTTCACGTGATTGCCAGCATACGGAGTTTTGGCAGGGAGGCTGCTAATTTTACCAGTTGACCTTCGTTTTCTAGAAGCCGAAGGTCATTGAGCCACCTATATATTTGGCGTAGGTCTGGCGTAGTTGTACAGCGTTTTGGCGGCGTTTTTGTTAACACGTTTTTCGCGGTCAAGGTCGTTGGACTTTTGATTTTTCTTCGGCTGGGCTAGAACTTTTGCGGAGAAATTTTTGGGTGTTTAATTCGGAATAGCGAGAAAACCCCGAAGGTCTAACAAAGCTGTTCTCGACTGCCTTCTTTTTAACATTGTCATGACGCCCCACGCATATTTTCCATTACCAGGACACTGCCTACCCTCCTTGATCCATTGAGCTATACTGGGTGGCGCCTGCGGGCACCTTGAGAAATACTCCTACCAGGGTTGATCAGTGGTGAGAGGGCCAGACAAACTTAGTCTCCTGGTCCTCCAGGGTTGGAGGTTTGGAAATGGGGATGGCGTCCATTTCTGCAAAACGAA
>OX104064.1:84959635-84989964 GCA_944474145.2 Dicrocoelium dendriticum
CTGTTCAACACGTTGTGCAACACCACACGTCCTGAGTTTGTGAAGGAGAACCTCATGGCTGACCTTGTCGAGCGCTTTACTTAAACTGATGAATATCACGTCGACAGACTTCCCCTTGCTTATTGCCTTCAATCACTCATGCCTCGTTACAAGCAAGTTTGTAACGCATGAGCTGCCTTGCATAAAGCCATGCTGTGCGGGTGTCAGGACCTCTTTTGACTCTAGCAATTGCAATAATCTCGTTTTTACGATTTTCTCAGCAACTTTTGTCGAAATAGGCGTCAGAAAAATTGGGCTGTAGATGTCTACTTTGCTAGGGTCGCCGCCTTTCCGAAGAGACTTCACCACCGAACGTATTCAGTCAATCGGAAACGAACCTTCGGACAGCGACCTGTTGAAAAGGTCAGTCACGACAGGAGAGATGATGGCCGAAAGTGACTTGAGAATCAGTGGGTGAAGCCCATCAGATCCGGTAGGTTTGGTGCCGTCAAGGCTGGCCAGTAGTTGACATATCTCTTCAACGCCGCAATCCAGACTACCGAGTTCGCTAAAAGCAGTACACGTCCAACTAGGAACAGACACCTGGTCATTTGCAAATACCGAAGCGAAGTGCGCCGCCAGTGTAGACGCGGCGGTTGTGAATGAAAACGCGCACTCTGCCTCAAGTGGCTAGAGCCAGGCTACATTTGGCTCTAAGACTAAGTCTAAGTGTGTGGCTAAGCCCAAACCTTCATCCTCAGTCTAGTTCTTGGGAGACTTTCCGAGTTGGAGTGTGCTCAAGGAAAATCCGTCACTCAGTAAGCCACAAATCCCTTAGCGTGCCCCATCACCTCGTGACCCTTGTCTTTTCATCATGAACGCGGTCTAATGGGACAACGCCACCCCTGAGGAGAGAATGCTGAATGACCAAATACCTCTCGGGCGGCTTAACTTCATACCATATGATGAAGGGGAACAGGGAGGTGGTAGGAAGCAAAAAGAACCCTCCCAGGTTCGCCCCCTTAAATTGTGACGAAATGACGAGGAATGTCGACGCATCTTGCGACCGACCCCGCGTCTCAAAGATGAGCCCTTCTATGGACTACGAGGTCTCATTCCGGAGGAAGGAATCAAAGTTGAAAGACTGTAGAGGGACTACGAACTCATCGGTGAATGATGCAACAGACTTCCATGTCGCAGATTTTCGCGTAGTTCGGATGACTCCGAGAGCCGGTTGAAGGCAAATATTTGTCACCCCTGAGCACTAGTATAAAAACGGACTGCAGGTGCTATCCGCCAATGTGCAGTCTAAGGGTGACGTTCAGTTGCTGTTATAGTCACCTAAGTCACACTGGGTTGCTTACCTCAGAGACTCGTCCAGACTTGATGGCCTTCACTGATACTTGGCTGTCCTCCGAAATCACTAACTCGGAAGCGCCTGTTCCCGGATATCACGTTTCCCGGTCCGATCGCGACGAAGTGATTTCCGGTGGTGGATTAGTGCTCTATTAGAAGGCCGATTTCAAAGCGCATTTAGTTGAAGACATCAGTGACCATGATAGCAACTTCGAAGCCCCCCTGGAACCGCTTACCCAACGGGTGTAGGTTTCTCCTGGTCGGTAACGTCTACGGAGCGCTACCAGATTCCGGATCTTGCTTGTTAGATTCGATCTGGGCGCATGTTGCGGACAAGGACTCTAATCATGGGTGATTTCATTGCCCCGGATCTCAACTGTGACTTCTTTGTGATCGCCTATCTGACTCGTTTGATACCACCTTCCGATACCAGAGGATATCTTTGCCAAGCTGAATGATGGGAAGTGTTTCGCCGAGTTTGACTTGTCCGATGCCTACCTCGAGGTCGAGGTTGATGAAGGCTAGAGAGAATTGCTGACCATCAACCCTCATCGTGGCTTGTACCAGTACAATGGCCTCCCTTTTGAAGTGAAAACAGCATCAGCCATCTTCCAGCAGCTGGTGGACACCATGTTCGCGGGAGTTTCTGGAGCCGCGGCGTACCTGGATGATCTCATTTTAATGAGTCGGACGGCAGAAGAACTACTTGAGCGGCTCGCTGAAGTGCTTGAACGCATCTAGTCATATGGTTTCCGTATGCGTGAAGACAAGTGTACATCTTTTACACCAACTATCAACTTCCTCCGCTTCATTTTCTCAAAAGACGGTCGTCGCCCTGATCCGGAAAATATCCGAGCTATTCAAAAGATGCCCCCGCCTGCGGACTCGCAATCGCTCCGTTCATTCTATGGCTTAATCAGTCATTACAGCGCTTTTCTGCCCGAACTGCATCGCCTGCGTACCCCGCTGAACAAGTTGCTGAGCAAGGGCCAAACCTGGGATTGGACGTCAGAATGCCAGACTGCGTTCGAGCGGATCAAGTCATTGCTGGCTTCAGACCTACTCCTGACTCACTTTGGCCCGTCCCGAGAAATGGTCCTCGCCACAGACGCATCAAGTCTAGGGATCGGCGCCGTAGTTTCCTAAACGTTCCCAGATAGATCTCAGAAGGCGGTCGCACTTGCCGCCAGGACGCTGATGAAAGCCGTAAGAAACTACAGTCAGGTCGAGGAGGCATTGGCCATAGTGTTTGCTGTGAATAAATTTCACAAGATGCGGTATGATCATCGCTTCAAGCTCTTGACGGATCACAAGCCGCTGCTGGCCATTTTTTGCTCGTAGAATGGAATTCCTGCCTATACAGCCAATCGACTCCAACAATGGGTTCTCATCTTGCTAGGCTGATTTTCAAGTTCGTTATCAGTCAACGGTTCCGATGGGACAGACAGATGCGTTGTCACGCCTCATTGATTCCCAGTAGCAAGAACACGAGGACACTATCTTAGCCTCAATTGAGATCGAAACTGATGTCAAATTCCTGGTGAGCGAGGCATTACATGGTCTGCCAGTTACGGCCGAAGCTATGCGGGCCGAAACGCTTCGATATCCAATACTGTGGAAGGTTACACACTTCCACAGAACCAGCTGGCCACGTTCATGTTCATCTGCCGAAATGCATTAGTTCTATCAATGAAGATATTCGCTCTCCATTGTGAATGATTGCGTCATCTTCTCAAAGAGAGTAGTCATCCCGCAGGCGTTGCAACAAAGAGCGCTGCGGCAGTTCCATGCAGGACATCCAGGGCTCAACCGAATGAAAACGTTTGCCCAAAGTTGTGTATTGGCCGTTTATAGACAGACAGCTGGAGCAGCTAACTCGAAGTTGTAGCAACTACGCTACCGCTTCAAGGGCACCGCCGAAGACTGAACTCCACCCGTGGCTTAAACCAACTAAACCTTGGTGCCGTGTTCATGTCGGCTTTGCAGGCCCGATCAACGGCCAGAACTTTCTCATTGTGGTCGACGCTTACAGCAAGTGGCCCGGAGTTTCTCTCATGAGCAGCACAGAAACCAGCGTAACAGTCTCGATGTTGCGACAAATCTTCAGCAGATTCGGCTGCCCTGAAACATTAGTGACAGACAGTGAAGCACAGTTTACTTCGGCCACATTCACGGTGTTCTGCAAACGCTGCGCCATCAAACACCTGCGGTCTCCACCATTCCATCCACAATCGAACGGCCAAGCGGAGAGATTTGTGGATACAATCAAACACGCTTTCCTCAAATAAAGGAGAGAGGGAGACATAGAGGAGGTGATCGACCGTTTCCTTTTTCTGTACCGACCTACACAAATCCACAAACGCCGGGTGAAATATCACCAGCAGAGGCAATAACGAGGAGAAAACTTGGCATGCCATTTAATGCAGTTCGGCCGTCCACAGAGCCCACAGCTGTTGAAAGGAACCTCAAGGTGGAACGTGACTCCAATCGGCAGTATGGTGCTAAGCGACGTTCTTTTAAACCGAGTCAGCCAGCAGTTTTACATGATTACCGTGAAGGATACGCAAAATAGACGCCAGGCACGATCCAGGGCAAGCGCGGGAACGTCATTTACAACGTGCTGGCTGGAACGCAGGTATGGGTACGCCATGCAAATCAACTGCGACCAATACTGTGCCAGCCACAAGTAACAGAATCTGCCGGGCTTCCATTTGACCTGTTGACGGACAGCCTCAACTTGCCTAAAGAGCCCATAGAAGAACCCTGTCATCAATAGAATGATACCAGACCGCAGAGCACGGAACTTGAATCCAGAACACTACAGTCAAGGCGATGGACCGATAAGCCTAGAACACCTTCCAGGAGGCTTCAGGTCAATCCCAAGTTATCATCATACACCGCGGCAGCCGTTTCAGGAGGAGACGTATCCAGGAAAAGGTAAAAACATAAAGCAAAACCCATTATTTTAGCGATTAATCTATTGTCTTCGATCGTGTATTGGTTTCGAAGATTCCGAAACCTTTCATTCCTTCACGTGGTTGCCAGCATACGGAGTTTTGGCAGGGAGGCTATTAATTTTACCAGTTGACCTTCGTTTTCTAGAAGCCGAAGGTCATTGAGCTCCCTATATATTTAGCGTAGGTCTGGCGTAGTTGTACAGCGTTTGGCGGCGTTTTTGTTAACATGATTTTCGCGGTCAAGCTTGTTGAACTTTTGCTTTTTCTTCCGCTGTGCTAGAACTTTTGGGGAGAAATTTTTGGGTGTTTACTTCGGAATAGCGAGAAAACCCGAAGGTCTAACAAAGCTGTTCTCGACTGCCTTCTTTTTAACATTGTCATGACGCCCACGCATATTTTCCATTACCAGACACTGCCTACCTCCTTGATCCATTGAGCTATACTGGGTGGCGCCTGCGGGCACCTTGAGAAATACTCCTACCAGGTTGATCAGTGGTGAGAGGCCAGACAAACTTAGTCTCCTGGTCCTCCAGGTTGGAGGTTTGAAATGGGATGGCGTCCATTTCTGCAAAACGAAATCATTGCCACCTCCCCGCTGCCTTGCGGACAAGCTTTTAAGCCAAAGGCTTTAGTTGAGGACCCTAATCGTCTTCCTGTCTAAGTCTGGGTGCCCTGGCAATATCTCAGCCCACATACAACCATGACTTTTCCATTAAACATAGACCTCATCCTGCATCGGCCGTCGCGCAGATTATCAAGGGTCGCTTTATCTGCTGCATACAGCAGGGCGGATATGCGAAAACATGTTACTGCTGGCGCCTCCCTTCTTTCTTTTCCACCTTTTTCTCTTACTCCCATCCCAACCCCCATTACTAATCTTCCTTCTATAATTCCCAGCTTAATTACAGCAACCGAAGTACTACTGGAGTAGAACCATCTACAACCACATTCTCGCGACACGCATCGGACGCCTATCAGCAACAATCCTTTAGATGGCCACGCTGTTCTATTTCCATGGCGACGTTCAACGTTCGCACTCTGAGACAAACAGGTCAGCAGGCTGCACTCGCACGCACCTTGGACACACTGGGTATTGATGTGTATTGTGTGTCCGAATCTAGTATCAATGACCCTAATGGGATGGTCGCATTAACTACACCCGGCTTATCCTCTCGTTACTAGTTGCACGCATCCGGAGACGCCGATGCGGCACATACGGGTGAAGCTGGTGTAGGTATCATTCCAAGCTCCAAAGCTGAGCCATCCTTGGTTGATTCGATTCCGGTGAACAGCCTTTTGTGTGCAGCCTGTTTGATGGCATCAACTAAGGTTGATTCACGAAGTAGTAGAAAAAGCTGTTTGTTTGTGATTTCCGCTTATGCTCCCACCGACTGCAGTTCTAATGCTGTCAAGGACACATTCTATCACGAACTGAACGCGCCACTACGCAGTGCTACTAGCTCAGATATTATAGTAGTTGTAGGGAATATGAACGCACAAGTAGGGCATCTGAGCTCTTCAGAAGCTCAGGTGGGGGTGGTAATTATGGCCTTAACTCCGAACGGACTGACAACGGCGAGCGTCTGCTGCAACTGTGTGCGGAGCACCAGTTGTTTCATAGTAGCATTGCTTTTCGACACAGTGGGCGCCGAAGTGCCACTTGGCGTCCTCCTGTAGCTGGCCAGCAATGGACCCAAATTGACTACCTAGTCACAAGTTACAGATGGTGTGGTTCCATCCTGGATGGTCGCTCGTATTGGAATACCTGCGTCGACTTTGATCGTGCCTTGGTACGCTGTTGTTTCTCCATAGACATTGCCGGGAAACGCACCAAGCGTCTCCTCCCATTGGCAACTGAGAAATTGTCTCAGCTTTCGGTCAGGGAAGCCTATCAAGACCCACTGCGGACCGAACTTTCGCTATCTTGTTCTGATGACACTGAACTTCAGTGGAATAGATTCTCTGCCGCCATGCACGACGCAGGAGCATCTGCTTGTGGCACTATCAATCGTCACTGCACGATTCACTGGATATCCGCGAGGTCGGTGAACTTGTTGGAATCTAGAAGAAACCTTCCGGTTGGTTCTGAGCATAATGTGACCAGACGGACTATTGGGCACGAACTAAAGCGGAGCTTACGTGCTGACAAGAAAGCCTGATGGACCAGTAGGGCTCAAGAAATGGAGGAGGCAGGAGCAGTAGGCAATTACCGCAAGGTCCGCCAGCTGATCCGCATCACTGGTCCCAGGAAACCAGGCCTCAATGAGACAAACAGAGATCGCGCGGGTGCACTGCTGCACAATAAAGAACGCCGTATGTCTCGTTGGGCTGAACACTTTGAAGATCAGTTCAGCTGGCCCCTTGCTCCCGGACCTTTTCCTACTCAGGTGCAGATCTGAGGAGCCTTCAAGTTTTTGATCATCGTTGTTTGCGAAGAATTGCTGGTGTCGGATGGCACCAGCGTATCCCCAACGATGATGTGCGTAGACGAGTTCTAGGTACTGATAATCATGCTAGCACCCTAGGATAACAGATAACACTGATTAAGTTGTGTTGGCTCGGGCACGTGCTACGCATGCCTGGTCACCGCTTACCTAGGAGGGCCTTGTTCAGTCTACCAAGTGTAGGATGGCGTAAGGCTCGAGGTGAGGAGAAGTTGACTTGGCAGCGGGCAATGAAGTCACTGACAACTAAACTGGGTGCCGTTGGTCCGTCTCGCCTTCCGGGTTGGAGTCCACGTGACTCACCTTGTGCTTGGCTCGAGACTTTGCAGCACATGGCTCGCAACCGACACCAGTGGCGCGTCTGCTGCCGTCTTCTAATCGGATTGCCTGTTTAAAGTATGTTTGGTGCTGAGTTATCTGCGGGATAATGGCTGATTATGACGCGTGACAATGAAAGCCGCAAGGAAGCTGTCTCGCCGATGCCGCCTTATCTTTGCACGATAGTCAGTTGTTTGTTACGGTATGTTGTCTACACAAAGTGTAGGCGCCTTGAGCCAGAATGTTTGCTTAGGGCATTAAGCTTTTCGGGTAAGTCCCCCTTTCCCTCTTCTTATTATTTATATTTCATAAGTCCTCATGTTTGTATGGCAGCGAAGCATCAGTTCAAATGGCTGGTGTACTGCTGTTGATGATGATGATGACAGGTGATGCAGGACGAGCCATGGACGGTTAGTTTAGAGCCTCCGTCGGAGGTCGAGATCCGAAATGCGATCACAGTCCTCAATCGTTTTCGTGCAACTGACCCGCATTCCCTCCCACCTGCACTATTTAAGGATGGAGATAAGGTCCTCTGCAAAGCTCTGATGTCTCTATTCGAACATATCCGGGAGGACGTCACGCTTAACTTGAGTGAATCGATTATAGTGGCAAGCTACAAGAAGGGCAGTTGCACAGACTGTGCTAACCACAGGGGTACTAGCCTAACGCCAGTTGTAACAAAATTACTGGCCTCGATTCTCGTTCATCGACTCACTGTGGAACGGGAATCTCGGATCAGGGAAGAGCAGGCAAATTTCCGCCCAGGGCGTAGCTGTATAGACCATATATTCACTCTGCGTCAGGTGCTAGAGCAGCGCCACGCATACCGCAGACCGGTAATAGCTGTGTTCCTTGATTTCAAGAGTGCGTTCGATTCAGTCGATCGATGTGTTTTGTTCGCAATACTTGCTCGAAAGGTGTTCCCACGAAATATGTGAACATCTAACGTGGTCTATACTCGAACACTACAAACCGCTTCAGGGTCTACGGTGACCTGTCGGATAGGTTTCCGATCACAAGTGTTGTTCGTCAGGGTTGTCCGATTTCCCCAATTTTGTTCGATTTCGTGATGGATTCTACCATGTAATGTTCCCTTTCGGAACCTCATCATGTAGGGGTTGAAATTCTGCCTGGTGCTAGGTTAGTTGATCTTGATTATGCGGACGACATCATCCTGTTGTGGTGGCACAGTCAACACTAAATATCCTGTCTAGAATGGTCCCATTATTTTTTATGCACTTTGCATTTTCGAAGTTCAAAGTGTTGCCGCAGGATTACGAGGCACTTTATGACTCCTTAACCCTTACTAACTAGGAACTCGAGGTGGTTGATCAATTCACTTATCTTGGCAGCCGCATCAGCAACGATGGGCGCATACAAACTGACGTCAGCTCACGCAATGCAAAGGCCAGAGCTGCCTTATTGAACCTGCGGCATCTTTAGCAACAGAAGGGAGGTTCCCTCTGTCTGAAAGACCGTGTATACAAGGCTACAGTGCGGGCCACCCTACTCTATTGTATTGAAACTTGGCCCTTCGGTCTGAGGATCTGAGGCATCTTCAAGTCCTTGGTCATCGTATGTATGTATGTATGTATTCTCAACAGTCGGCGGGAGAGCCTATGGTGCGCTGAGGCTGGTGGTGGCTAGATCCTGACAGATGGTCTACCCACTGCTGCTACTGTTGCGCCATAGTCTCATGTCCTGGGCGCCTCCACGTGGCGACCGCTGGGTGGGAGTTAGGTTTCGCCCTTCTCCCTGCTAAGATCCAGGACACCAATCCGCATGAGTCAACTAACTGACCATGTGCTAGACCCGCTGCCTTTCGGGTGTTCATTTAATCGAAGGCTTTGGCTGAGGACCCGAGTCGTCCTCCTGTCAGGATTGGACGCCCTGGCAGTATCCTAGTCCATCCTCTCCGGAGGTTAGGAAGTGGTCGATGGCCCACTTCCCGTAAAACCTAGCCATGGGAGACAACAGGTTACGGGTGATATTCTCAATGCTCGATTGGCGTAGAGCACGAGTGCCACGCATTGTCTCTGACGGTGGGAGGACACCTCCGGGTGTTCAATGGTTTGCTACTGCCCGCCTCAAGCCAGGCAGCCCCTGGTCAAATTGGTGCAAACCCGCCAAAAACCCACCTGCGTCTGGCCGTGGTCGCAGGTGCGTATCCAATTACGGTCGCAAAACATATGATAACTGTTCCAGAACCTCCAAGGCTGCGTGTGACGGCCGTCAAGCAGATCCCAATCTGTCTCTGCAATCACATTCCCGAGCTGGATCTGCTCTCCACTGCCTTGTGGGTCAGGCTATTGAGCCAAAGGCTCCGGGCGGAGTCCCTCAAGCAAACCTCCAAATCACCCACTGCCTTGTGGGTCAGGCTATTGAGCCAAAGGCTCCGGGTGGAGTCCCTCAAGCAAACCTCCGAAGCACAACGACCACCTCGCGTGCGATTGCCCACCAATGCAATCGTATGCCTGCGCGCAAAGCACTCAGCATCGGGTGCTGGAACGTGCGCACACTACTGGACCGGAACTCGAGCGAGCGCCCGGAGCGACGCACTGCACTGGTCGCAATGGAGCTGGCGCGCTACCACATCGATATTGCGGCGCTCAGTGAAACTCGGCTCGCTGAGCAAGGTAAGTTACATGAAGCAGGTGCTGGCTACACATTCTACTGGGTGGGCAACGCCGCCTCAGCACTACGTGAACATGGGGTCGGATTTGCAATATCCGACCGCCTGAATGGCCAGCTGGTGGGTGAACCAACGGGCATCAGCGCGCGGCTGATGACTGTTCGCCTGCGACTCGGAAGAGGTACGTTTGCTACTTTTATAAGCACGTACGGTCCGACCATGTGTTATCCTGATGACACGCGTGATCAGTTCTACACAGCTATCCTCCGTGATACGGTCTGTGCCGAGGAGTGACCGACTATTTCTGCTGGGTGATTTCAACGCGCGCGTTGGGCGTGATGCATCAGCGTGGACAGATGTTATCGGTGCGCATGGCATTGGTTCAGCGAATGCGAACGGTGACAGGCTGCTCTCACTGTGTGCCACTCACGGCCTGACGATCACGAACACTCGGTTTGCACTGAGTGCGAGTGATGTAGCAACTTGGATGCACCCACGGAGTGGTCACGCTCACCTGCTCGACTATGTCATCGTACGTCAACGTGATATGCGTGAAGTGCGCATGACACGTGTACTGCGTGGAGCTGAGTGTGGCACTGATCACAAATTGGTTCGGACCAAACTGTACATATATTTTCGTAAATCTATGTATTGCACTCCCGCCGTGAATCGGCGTAAATTTAACATTCTCTCCCTCGGCACTGTGGCGAAACGTACTGAGCTGGAGAAGGCGATGGCTGCACGCCTGTGTGGTGATGTGGACTGTATAGCCACAGTGGGCGACCTGTGGCACCACATTCGCGACCAGGTGACAGCTGCTGCGGAGGAGACCATCGGGCGCGCAAACTGTAAGCGGCCTGATTGGTTTGATGACAACAATGTAACGATTGACGCATTGGTGTCAGAGAAGAATGCAGCATTTGCTGCACATGTTGCAGACCCCAGTGACTTGGGGAAGAGTAGTCAGTTTCGCAAACTTCGACGGCGACTGACCCGAGAGCTCCGTCGCATTAAAAATGCATGGTGGACGGAGAAGGCGAGGCAGATGGAATGCTACGCCGAACGCCGTCAACACAAGGAATTCTTTGACTCCTTGAAGGCGGTGTATGGACCGAAATTGGAGCCGCTGAGGACACTGATCGATGGTAGTTCAGGCGCTACCTGCACCCAGACTGCAGACATAATGCAGGTCTGGCGGAAACACTTTAACTCTCTTGAACAACCGTTCAGAGATCGACTGGCCTACATTGAACGGCCTGAAGCAGCACGATGTGAAGGCGGATCTGGCGGACACGTCGACACTGGATGAGACGCAGAGAGCACTTGCTCAGCTGCGAAACGGCAAATGTGCCGGAGGTGACGGGATCCCACCTGAAGTATTGAAACACGGTGGACCCGCGTTGTTGACTGCGCTGCACCACTTGGTGCAACGCGTGTGGATTGAGGAGGAGGTGCCTGCTGAGCTGAAGGATGCCCTTGTGCTACCACTGTACAAGGGTAAAGGGAGCAAGCGATGTTGCACGAATTATCATGGCATCAACTTGCTGAGTTGTGTGGACAAAGTGATTGCCCGAATCCTGCTCAATCGCCTCGTGAGTCAGATTGTGGAACCAAACGTGGCGGAAGAGCAATGTGGATTCCGTTCGGGTCGCAGCACTATAGATATGGTGTTTGCGGCTCGTCAGTTGCAAGAGAAGTGTAGAGAACGACACCAGCCTTTGTACTCACTTTTTGTTGATTTCACCAAGGCATTTGATACGGTGAACCGCGAGGCACTGTGGCTGGTGTTGGGTAAGTTTGGTTGCCCGCGTAAGTTTGTAAGTTTAATTGAATGTCTGCACAGTGGTATGCGAGCGAGGGTGCAGCTGAGTGGAGAGACCTCGGATGACTTTACAGTTGTCTCTGGTGTGAAGCAAGGCTGTGTGTTAGCTCCTGCCCTGTTTAATATCTATCTTCATGCAATGTTGTCTTGTGCTTTTGATGCGGCTTGTGCTTACGGTGTTCGTGTGGAGCACCGTATTGATGGTGGGTTGCTGAACATCCGTCGTTTCGGTGCGAGAACTCTAGTCTGTCAGACAACTATCCGTATGTTGCTGTTTGCTGACGACTGTGCGTTGTTTTCACACAGCGCGGATGAGTTGCAGCACATGACTAGTGCTCCGGCTTCGACAGCGGCAAAATTTAGGCTCACCATCAACACAAGCAAAACTGTCTCTTTCAGCCTTCACCGGAGGTGCAACCTTCAGTATTGCCGCAAATCAGCATTGGTGCTGAAGTATTGGAAACCACCTCCCGCTTCAGCTACCTTGGGAGTGTGATATCGACTGATCAACAGCTACACGTTGAGTTGCGTAATCGCGTGTCGAAGGCGGCAGCGGCATTCGGGAAGCTTGAGTACCGAGTGTGGAACAACCATCAGCTTAGCATTGGCACGAAGCTGATGGTGTACAAATCCATGGTACTGTCCGTTCTTCTATACGGCAGTGAAACGTGGACGATGTACCGGCGGGATGTGCGATATCTCGAGCGGTTCCATCAGCAGTGTCTGCGACGAATTTTGCGCATCGGCTGGGGCGCCAGAGTTGCAGACACGGAAGTGTTGCGCCGAAGTGGGATGTATGCAGTGGACGGCATACTTTTACTGCGACACCTGAGATGGCTCGGTCATGTGAGCCGTATGGATTCGACGCGAATACCGAAACAACTTTTATACGGTCAGCTGAGTATAGGGAGGCGGCATGCTGGGAAACCCAAGTTACGTTACCAGGACATGATTAAAGTGAGCCTCACACGTTCTAACCTTGATTGCAGATCATGGGAATCGAAGGCGGTTGATCGTGGTGCATGGCGCGATCTAATCACGAAGGCAGTTGCTGAGGTGCGGGAGAAATCCCTCATGCATGCAGAGAAGAAGCGGCAGTTGCGGAAGCGGCAAGCACCGATGAATTGTACTCCATCGACATCGAGCGCATGGTGCTGTAGAACATGCGGTCGCGAGTGCCTTAGTCAGGCAGGCCTAGTGAGCCATGAGAGAGGTCACTCGGGACCACTGCCGAAGCGACGACAGGTCCCGCAGTGAAGGTAGGCAGCACCGGCGCAGCGTTTGTAGGCACGCTGAATTCGATTTACTAACCGCGTGCTTGCATGCTAAGTCTCTTTATTTCAGGTGGTGGGTTTACAGTTTTTACCTTAATGCTTTTCTTTCTCATATAAATATCTCCCTGTACTCTATTCCATTAACTTGCACACATCGCTTCAGCCAATTGTATTCGATTTCCATAACATTTTTATGTTCGTGGCATACCGTGAACTATACTTCCTGACCTCGTGCACTTAGCTAGGATTTGTTGGTAAACAACTTATTACGTATGCTATTTAATTAAGGTTTATGTCACCGTTTCCTTATGCATTAATCGAGTTTTTCTTTTTTTCTTTCTCCATCTCTCAAGTGTTTGGCTGTTGTTTGAAATCCCCGGTGTGGATGCGCTTGATGTGCATGTTGACAAGGTGCCTACCTGTGTATTACCCACTAGCTCGTCCATACTGGCTCCAGGAGACAGTTGGTCGTTGCTGGAGGGGACGGGGTGCACGGTCCTTGTGGCCGTGTTAGGATCAAAGAGTGGTTCCATGCAGTCAGTGTGGAGCGGACTACGATCCAGCCACCGCCTTGTGTGCGCTTGATTCCCCAACTACAGTGTGCTTGTGTTGCCTGTGAAGGAGTGTGGGCCGGCTCCGTTGATGAAACGTGGTTCCCATCCGCATGCCTCCCGGTCTTATTCCTTCGGGTTTACACTGGATATGGGGTGTGTGGTTGGAGCTGTGGGTGGTGCAGCGCAAGCCATCCATGGTCCCTCTGTAGGCGCAGGCGTCCTGTGGCTTGCCACAGTGACAGGCAGATCCGAAACCGGATGCCGCCAACCATCCTCAACAGTCTATCAACTAGACATAGAGCCAGAATAAAACCATGGAGATTAGGGGATAAGCAAGAATCATCGCGTCATAATCACCGTGGCATGCTAGTTGAAGGTGAGCAACACACTTCATTACGCAGGAAGAATAGAACATTTTGACAAAACGTAGAACAAAACATTTTTAGTTTGTTTTCACACGCCGTTTTTGCTCTTTTTTGTCAGTTTAATGTTTGTAGTATTAAACACGTGAATCAATACAATACTGTACACAATTCTTCCATTGATTCCGGTTGCGGGCCATGTCTTCTAGTGTGTTAAGCCATTGACACTCCTCATCTTTGGGTCCCCATCCTGGAAGACGTACGGATCCAACAGCGGCTAGACACGACGTCAGCGATTTCATGTGTTGCCGCCATGTAGAAGGCTGACCACCACGCGGTCGCCTCCAGCCAGGTCCTTGACGAGCGAATAGAGCGCGACGCGGTAGACGCTCAGGTGCCATGCGTAGGACGTGACCGAGCCATCTCAACTGGCGCAACAAAACCAGTTTGTTGAAGGGAATACTCGCATTCCCCAAGATGCGACGTCGGACGTCATTATTATTAACTCGATGTTGCCACCAAACACGAGCGATCCTCCTTAAGCAACCGTTATCGAACGCAGAAAGACGACGCATGTCTTCCACGCGAATCGGCCAGGACTCGCACCCATACAACAATACTGAGCGAACTAATGCGCTGTAAACGCGGCCCTTTAGTGAGAATGAGACGTCGCGACGACGCCACAAGTGCCTCAGATTGACAAATGCTGATCGAGCTTTAGCGATACGAAGAGAAACTTCTTTGTTGATAGTGCCGTCAGCAGAAACACAGCTCCCAAGGTAGACGAAACTATCTACCTGTTCAAGTTGTGCACCTTCGAGAGTGAGTACGGGAGCAGGTGAAAGCCAATCCTTGAGCAGTACTTTACACTTCGATGGGGCGAAGCTCATGCCATACTTAGATGCTTCAACCGCCAAACGATCCAGAATGAGTTGCATACTCTGAGGATCGTCACCAAGTAAGGCGATATCATCAGCATAATCTAAGTCGGTCGCGCGCTCACCCGGTAGAAGCTCTAAGCCAAACTGTTGGAAACCTTCTAGAGCATTCGACAGAACGTTTTCGATTGCGAAGTTGAACAAGAATGGGGACATAGGGCAGCCCTGTCGCACACCACTATTGACAGTGAATGGCGAGGAAAGCTTGCCATAGACCCTCACTTTGCCGGATGTATGAAGGTAAAGTGCTCGTAAGATGGCGGTATATTTCTCTGGCACCCCGTTCTTTAGTAAGCAACGCCATAAAGCAGGTCGATCAACGGAGTCAAAAGCGGCACGTATGTCTAGGAATGCAATGATAGTGGGCCTGTGATAAATGTGACGATGTTCGAGGAGCTGGCGAAGCGTGAAGATTTGATCCACGCATCCGCGGCCAGGACGGAAACCAGCTTGTTCTTCACGGTAGTATGATTCACGTACTGGGGATAGCCTACGAAACAGAATGGATGCCAATAGCTTAGAGGCAACCGAAATAAGACTAATCCCGCGATGATTTGCACATGAAGTACGAGCGCCTTTCTTGAAAATCGGGACAATAACTGATTCGCCCCAAGTGGAAGGCATTTTCTCTTCATGCCAAATTTTTGCGAACAGCGCGGTCAGCTGGTTAATGATCGCCACACCGCCGTACTTGAATAGTTCCGGATTAAGTCCGTCTAAGCCGGCAGCCTTGAAGCGCTTCAAGCGTCGAATCTCGAGGCAGACTTCCGCCTCGCTGGGTGGATTCAGAGGGACGAGCCAGGGTGGACAACAAGATGTACTGCATGTACTGATGGATGGTGGAGGCCAGTTGAACTGCGAGTGAAAGTGCTCGGCCCAGCGGTCCATACGCCTCTGTTGGTTGGTGATCGGAGACTCATCCACCTCACAAATGACCTCACTGACACCAGGCTTCCTGAGGCCAGTGGACCGAATGAGTTGGGAAAGCCTGCGAGTGTTGCCAGAGAGGGCAGCGGTCTCCATCTCTAATGCACGCTCAGACCGCCATGTCTCGCGATCCTTGCGTAGGCTTTGCTTGAGCAGTCGGTTGGCAGAACGGCGCCGCTCGTTGCAATCTGATCCCGCAAGGATATCTTTGCGGCGTTCGAACAGCTCCAGAGAACGAGCAGAGATCCAAGCCTTCAAGGGTCGTCGAGTTAGGCCGCAGCATGACTGGCCGGAAACGGTCATTGCCTTCCGTATACAAGTCCAGTGTTGTTCCACTTCTTGCGGTGGTGTGCAACTGAGTGCATATGCCAGTGAAGACTCATAGTTCGCCTGGACAGAGGAATCAGTTAATCTGTTTACATCAATCTTGCGGTGCTTCGTGTTTCGGGATCCTCCAAAACACATACAGATTTTCGCGCAGACCAGAGCATGATCTGAGTCAACGAAGGTGGACCAAAAGGACCTGCAGTCCAGTACGCTGCCGCGCCATCTGTAGCTAATTGCAATGTGATCAATTTGAGACCACGGTTGTGTTGGCGAAAGGGGACGCCACGTTGCGGAACGCTTCTTCGTACGCCTGAAGTTAGTGCTCGAAAGAAACAGACGATTGTCTTCGCACAATGTGAGAAGCCTCTCTCCGTTATCAGAGCGGTTCTCATCGAGCGAGTGATGACCACCAAGGTGGCGTTCGTATGGTAACAGGCGGCCAACCCGTGCATTAAAATCCCCAGCAAGGATAACGACATCCGACTTTTTAGCATTAGTCAAGAGCTGTTGTAGATCCCGGTAGAATTCGTCCTTGACCGAGTCGCCACTGCAGTCATTTGGAGCGTACACGGAGATCACAAACAAGTTGTGTCGCTCTTTGCGGTGTCTGTTGATTCTACATGAACCCCGAAGCCGAACTGCACATAGTCGGCTATTAATAGGGAGCCAGTCCAGTAGTGCCGCCTCGGCCTTGCCACTCAGTGCTATACCTACACCAGCCAAACCCGCCGAGGCTGCTTCTGGATCTCCAGAAAGACGCAGGTAATATCTGGCTTCGTGGTCAGTGGGGGATGTCAATGTGAGTACAGTGCTGGGATCTTGCAATCGGGTTTCTGTAAGGCAGCAGACATCAATGTCAAGGGAATCTAGAGTGCGCGCTAGACCGGCTTGCTGTCCAATCTGCATGAGTGTCCGGACTTTGAAGCACGCCAGACGGAACGAGGATTGGGGACGAAGGAGAGCCATAGGTTGAATTCCTTGGTCTGCGGCGCAATCGGAATCGCAGCCAGATTGTTGAACACATGAATCGGGTAACGGAAAGTGAGGATTGTTAACAAACAAACAATTGGCGTGTGATGAAGTAGCGTGAAAGTGACTAGCAGAGACAGCAGCGGATGAGCACGTTGTAATACAGTCCATGGTTTTGTGAGAGGGCGTGATACTACCCGGTTGCCCAAGCCGAAGTAGGGAGTTGACTTAGGGGACTCCACCCGGAGCCTTTGGCTAAATAACCTACCCGCAAGGCAGCGGGGCGAATTTAGGGAATCGCGCCCATTGGGAGGCGTTGACTGAATGTTCAGTTCATGCGTCTTTGTTTGGTAGATTACCAAACGGGGGCCCAATACTCCCCATGAAGTCAGCACAATTGCTGGAATACAATGTCCCACCGAATTGGAACATTGTCGCCGAACACTTTGCTGGAACGGGGTACACCCGAACCACCCAGCTGGCACCACGAGGAGGTAGTTCGGCAAGCCAGCCCTTGGTCATCGTTGTCTGCTAAGTATTGCTGGTGTCGGATGGTTTTCAGGTAAGTCCACCTTCTCTCCCTCTTGTTGTTCTTTATTTCATAGATCATCATGGTTGTATGGCAGCGAAGCATTAGTTCAAATGGTTGATGTACTGCTGCTGTTGTTTTTTACATCCTAGATCTCGTGCTATCCCATGCACGGATGTCATGGACGTAATTCTTCCTAGGCACATCGGCAAAAGTTATCATTCCAATGGACACGCAGCCTCACGGTCCATTGCCATTTTGGTTATCGTCGGTATCTTTTACATACCGATCCACTCCTTCTGAAACGACCGCAAGCGCTGCGGATCGGAGTATCCATGAACATATTCCTCTTGACGATGCGTGCAATCTTTTGCTCTCCCAAATGTTGTCGCAAATCGAAGAAGTCGTTTCCTTTTCCTATAGCAATTATCACTAGAGGTCCAGCTGGATTAATCGTTAACTGAAATCCTTAATGAACGGTATATACGAATCACAGAACTGTTTCAAGCCGACATAGTCAGAGCCTTATTACTCTTACTACAGAACGGTCAGAAATGTTTGTATCGCGAAGCAACCTTCACAAACTTCATTAGAAGTACTCTGCATAACAACTGCCAAAATGCTCTTCCGGTATCAGAAAATAAGCTCTAGAGCAGGCAGTGACGTCTGCTCTGTGTTTCTGTTATCATCCGGTTCTACTTCACTAGGACACTGAAAATCCAGTCACTTGGCCCAGCAATACGCTTCTGTTTATGTGAAGGAAGCACCGTTATGTGACAGCACTGTATCCGTTTTTCCTTCTGTTTTCGATCAAGTATAATAATAATAAATACTAGTGCGTCAGCTGTACGCCGTAACGGCGCTTCGCTGCCGCGCGACCACCACCAGTCGCGCGCGAGCTGAGTATACCGCGAGGACGCCAACCCCTACGCGGATTCGAACCGGTGACCTTATGGTTGCAAATCAAACGGGCAGACCACTCGGCCACCGGCCGACATTAGCACCGATGCTGTGTTGAAACTTCTAGATTTGTATCCGCAATGTGCACCCGTCCCTGGTGGATTGCACCTCTTGTTGCTCAAGACTGTGACAGCGTACATTGCCGCGTTTATCTGCCATGTTTTTTTCACTCCATTGCAACCGGACTTTTCCCGTCGGTTGGGAAATTGGGTATCGACAAACCCATCTACAAAGGAATGAATCGACAAGATCTAGCCAGTGCTCGTTCAGTCCGTTTAACGATGATAATATGTTCAGTTAATTGGCGGATCCTGAGACCAGCGTGCATTCATTGCATGCTTTTATTATGTGTTGCGAAACAATAATTGACGTTATAATGATGGTGAATATCTCGAGGAACTGCATTTCATCCCTTGTGCCCAGCATGGTTTTCGAGGAGCATTCTCATTTTGAACTTGCTTTTTGCTAAGGTGAAATAGACAGAGGCGTGTATTCCTGTAAGTGCCCGGAGGTTATGCTTGTTGATTATAGTAAAGCTTTCGACAACGTCCCGTATGAATGGCTTTTGTTTAAATCCCGAGGAGTCGGTATCGCTGGAACTCTTCACTTTTGGATCTCCGATTTCTTAACCGACCGCTCCATGCAGGTGAAGGCGAACGAAACCTCTTCCGCTCCTTCAACTAACATGCCACGATGATTATGATGCGATGGCTCTTCCTTATCCGCTGATCTCCATGGTTTTCTGTTGGCTTTTTGTCTAATTGATAGACTGCTGAGAATGCATACAGATATACATACTTTGATTTTCGGGTTTTAGGGCACCCGCCGTGTCTTGGATTGCGACACGCAAGCTCAATCGTGGTCTTGGTTGACTTTGAAGTCAACCTCTGCCAATACGGTCATTGAGACCGTTACCGAAGTAGAGGATTTCGGTGTGGCTCTCTCCCATCCCTTCACTCCACGACCGACGGTTTCGTCTTCGTTTGAACTCATCAGATAGAGATAGCTGAGCTGAGAGTGGCACTCGGCGCATAGTGCTTAACGGCTATCGCCATTGAGCTCCGCGAGTAGTGCTTGAGACAGCGGTTAGAAATTGATTTTCGAGTTTCGGAGCACCCGCCGTGTGTCTTGTATTACGACACGCAATTTCAATCGTGGCCTCAGTTGCCTTTGAAGTCAGCCTCTGCCGATACCTGATGAGTCTAAACGAAGACGAAACCATGGGTCGTGAAGTGCAGGGTTGTTAGAGATCCACACCGAAACCCTCCTCTTCCACCCTTGTTCTCCTGATTACTCGGGTCCTGCAGAGTTCTGTCCTCGGCCCCGAACTTTTCCATGTCTTCATCAACGACTTACCTTTCGTGCTCATGATGGGCTACCTAATACACGTTAATGACCTGAATCTGTGTATGGAGGTATCCAGCTTGGAAAATTGTGACAGATTACAATCGCGCTCAACCTGCACGATATTTTTATTATTATTCCTTATTATTCAACAGTTGACCAATATGCAAATGGCATGTCACAACATATGGTTAACAACAACAAAAATAGGAGAAACTGGTAGTCAGTGTAAGTGTTTGAAAGATTTATAAGCTTCACGCGCTCCACCATTGGTCGCTAAAGTGACAGTTACCCATGAAGCGTGAGAAATGTATGTGTAGTGCATTTGACCTATTCGGAGCTTATCATATTGATGGTTCCTTGCTCAGAAACGCTATCCATGAGAGGGACCATGAATTGATAGTATTCTTGAACCTCAAATCTATTCAGGACACCCAGCATAGGATCTGCGCGGCCTACAGGATGTCCCATGATATACTCAGAGCATTCAACCGCCTGACACCGGGGCTCTTCCCACTCATGGTTACCTTACATGTGCACTCGATTCTCGAATACGGACTACCCGCCGCCTATGCCCTCACCAACTCCGTATGTGACATACTTGAAAATGTTCAACGGCGTGGATCTACATCCGTCCTTGAGTTGCTGGACTTTTCTTATCCCCTCCGACTTTACCGATTGAACCTGTTCTACCTGAATTACCGTCTTCACCGCGGAAATTTGCTTTTCACCTTACATATTCTTAAAGGAGATATATGTGTTGAACACTTGCCTAACACTACGATTGACAGCGTGCCACAACGTATTAACAACAATAATGAAGGAATAGATAAAGTAAAAAAGGGTAGTATACTACTGCGCTATGGGAGTAGAGTCTCAACACATTCGCCATTGCGCACGGTTTCTTGACAAGTCTGATTGGGTTTCTAGCCCTGTGTGTTCGGGATCTTTGCGCCCCCAATCAGGAGGTCGAGAGCACCCGACCGCGGCCAGCGTCTTCATACTATTGACGCAAGTCATTCGCTGGCCGCATTGTCTTTGATTCCAGCCGACTTCTGTGTGCGCAAAGAATGCACGGTGAGGCAAACACTCCGTAGACATGCGAAGCACGTGCCCTAGTCATCGAAACAGGCGTAGTTAAACTATGCGGCTCAGCTAGCAGCAGTCTATCTAACCTAGAAATCCTTATGCGAACATCCTCATTACTAATGTGATATTGCCATCGTACGCCGGCAATGCTCTGAAGACAGCAGTGATCAAAGGCAGAACATGGCTTTGGGTATGAAGACCGGTGCGAGAAACTAGGATTCTACACCTTGTCCTACCGTCGGGTGAGAGTCGATCTCATTATGACCTACCGTATTCTACATCTCGGTGACTTCCCAATGCTAAGGCCAATGATGCACTTACGAGGGCCATGCAGTACACGCGGACACAGATACAAACTTGTCGTGCCGGATGTGAAATGTGTTCCCCACCCACTGTGCTTCGAACGGAGAGTGGTAAACATTTGGAACAGTTTACCTGAACATGTGATTGAGGCAAAATCTGTGCAACAGTTCAAACTGTTGTTGGATTTGTATTTTGCCACTATTCGATTCAGAGAACGACTGCACACTTACGATGACATATCACATTTGTGAATCCTGAAATATTGTAAGTCAGATATTTTAAATGTTACATTAGAACGACAACGATATTCACAGCTGACAACTTTTGTAACGTTTTTCACCATATTTCGAAAGAGTTGTACAGAATTCATTTCTACTTGCTCTATAATACAGTATTCAGTCATCGAACGTCATTTGCACGAACAAACCGTCTCACAGCCGTAGAGCAGGACCGCTCCCACCGTAGCGTTGTAAACTCGGCCCTTCAAAGACTGACTCAGGTCGCATCGACGCCAATGTCAGAGATTCGCAAAAGCAAACCGAGTCTTAGAGGTACATAAAAATACTTCATCCATCAAAATGTTAGCGCTGATGCAGCTTCCGAGGTTAATTAACTTGTCTCTCACTTCCAGTGAGTGATCTGTACTTCTAAGGGTAGGAGCAGCTCCTATCCAGTCCCTTTCGAAGACCTAACACTTCTAATGAGCGAGTCATTCCAAACTAGGAGATAGACACCTCCAACCTACACAGTATATTTCGGGCGGCCTGTGAACACTCGCAAATTACGGCGATATCGCCCACATACCCCAACTCGCGAACTTGATCCCCCGAAAGCAGCTCAACACCGCTTCGTCCGCAATTCACCAATACGCTTTCCATGATGTAATTCATAGCGAAATTGAACAGGAAGAGTGATGTTGGGCAGCCCTGTCTCACCACTGGTGATACTAAAGGGGTGGGGGGCGAATGTCAACTGAATCATACATGGCTCGTATGTCTAAACAGCGATCGTTGGTTGCCCGAACGTTCGATGACGCTCGAGTATTTGGTGGAGAGTAAAGATGTAATCGTTACTACTCCGGCTAGAGCGGAACCCAGCTCGCTCTTAGCCTATTTTCTGTTCGCAAACCAGGCTGAGCTTCCTTAAAGGAAGGGCAGCGTTTGGATGCAACGCTGATGTGGTTAGCGCAGTCTGTCCGGTCAGCCTTTTTGAAGAACGGCACGATATTCACTAGACTCTACTCAGATAGGATTGCTTCGGTGCTCCAAACCTCTTGGGGGAGGGAAGTTTACTCCCGAACAAGTGATGGACCTCCATCTTTGGAAGAGCCGGAGGGAATCCGTCTGGGACAAGCGCTTTATAGCACTTTAGTGGGTGAAGCTCATGAGAAACGTCGACTTCATATGGGGGTGAAGCGTGTACACACCATACAGCATTCTGGATTCTTGAATTAGTACTCGTCGGTGCTGCTGCCCAGTTGAACTGCTGCTCGAATTCCTCGGTCCAACGCACAAATTGACGTTTTTGGCAGTGGATTCGCCCGCCAATAGTTTCGCACAAAACCGCTTACAGTCGGCCATTTGCCGCCAATGGATCGGATCAAGTGGAAAAGCTTTCGGAAATTCTCCGAGCTGTCCACCTCCATATCAGTTACTCCTTAAGTCCATCAGACCTCGCGATCCTCCCGAAGGAGCTGTTTGAGTTCGGCGTTAGTGGTCCTGCTTTGTGAATTATACTGGAATTGCCTGTCGAGCTTCGAGAAGTTGGAGAGATTATGCAGAGAACTAGTGCTTGACAGGAGAGGAGAGCTTGGGGTGAGTAAAGGGGTACTTTCAACTCAATACTGAGAGTAACACGTGGTCACAGTCTGAAACTGTTCAAACCGAGGAGTTTCCATATGCGCCCAATCTGGCTTATCCACTCGCGTAATGAATGACTGCAGTCAATGCCAAGACAGAGGGTGGTTTCCGACAATTGTTGAATTTTCATTTGTATATGCGGAGATCCTACTGTTTCCAACGCAGCTGCGGCGGTCCTCTGTGGAACCATGTTTCGCAATAACCCAAGCCATCTCCGCAATGATCGGAAGTGATGCAGCTGAGAAAAGGTCTTCGTTATGTTATCATCCGGTGATCCAGAGCGTATCTGGGCATATTACACCGTTTCTTTTCCTATTTTGTTTTTGCCTCCGCAAGTGCTCACAAACACGCCTAAATGGGACGGCTAGCCGACCATCTGTGCGGACAGAGCAACTGGTAAAAGGCGGCTAACAAAGAATCCGGATGATGTTGCTTCTCCGACGTTTTTTCGGGACCTTAAAAGTTGGTGTTTGTTAAACTCTTCTCAGTTTTCGTTCGACCCCATCTGGACTGTGTCCAGACTTGTCAGCCTTGCCTCGTCCGGGACAAAATGGAGCTAGAGAGTGGATACTATTTTGGTCGAGGGGTTACGGAGACAGACGTATCTCGAAGGCATGCTTAGTTTGGATCTACATCCAATGAACTACCGAAGACTTTGGTGAGACCTACTCTTCCCTTACCGTATCTTCATTTGAAAACTTGGGCCAAATTTGTTTTGGCTATTTAGTTCGCTATCATCTTAAGAAGCTACACAAGCCGCACTTTGACCGGATCCGTTCGGAAACTCGGTTATCGCGCAGAGTTATCGAACGCCGGAACTCACTTCCAGAAAATATGGTCAGGGAACCTACGGTTAAGAGTTTTGAGCTTCGGTTGGACACTTTAGGGTGACAACACAAAAGCTTTCCCTTCTGACCCTACTCATCTTCATACTTTGGCTTTATTTTTGCCCTTTTCTTCACTTATTGGTATTATACTTCATTTAAAAACCCTACCTTCTTTACCTTCCTTTTCCTCAGCTTTTTCTTATTTCACATGACCAGCAAGCAAGAACCTCTTGTACAGGAAAGGTGGACAGCAGTCGGTTAACCAATGTGTGATTCGAGTGTCATTTTACATCCATCAGTATGTCAGAGCACTTTATCAATTCCTGGCTCAACGATCTGCTCAAAAAGGCATACTCACGCGATTCTCCTATGGTTCCAGTCCTACTTGGACTTTATAATTTTTTAACATGTACATGTTCTGTTCCACGCGCTATCCATCAATTCGTTTGTGACGTGTTGTCGTTGTTAGCGTACAGAACAGGTCTCTCACTGAGTCCAATTCTAACTCACTGGATTTTACCGTTCGTTGTGTGATAACCGTTGGAATCTTTTATCCCTCGATTTCATAACATCGAATCTACTCCTGTGCCTACTAATATCATTTAACGTTACGTCTATTTCAGCACTCCCCATAAATATGACCAGTACCTTTAAGCCTACCCGATGACGAACTTCCATAATGACGACGTTCTTTCGGTGGAGCAGGAAGAGGCATTGAATTCCCTTCAGTACAAGCTGCAAGACTTAGACCATCCCGATTGCTTATCAAGGCCTAGTCTCATTCGTTGGCTCCGATCGAGAAGTTGGAATGAGCAAGAAGCAGAGAAGATGCTGCGGAAACATATCAATTGGCGGATAGAGCACAATGTGAGAAACCGTAATTGAAGCACCATTACTCCAACCATTCAGTTTTGCTTTCCTCTCAATCTGTAATTAAACGCGGCGTGAACTTGTCTATACCAGCTCTACTACGAGCCGGTAGGACTCGAGCGCACGCCGACTATGATAAGACTTGTATACTTAATAAGCGATGTACTATACCTTTTCTCAGCCAGTTGATTCTATTGCGCTTTCAATTTCCTCCTTAAGGAAGTCGTGTTTTTGAGAGATCATTCAAGGTGGTCCTTAACACTTTCAAGTTGCATCCAACGGGCACAAAAACTACTAAAAATACTTTCTGTCTGTGAAGTGACCAATCTCAAATAAGCAGATCGTATAAGCGCCAATAATGGGATTATATTGTCTGCTTTAGGTTTGGCCACACAATGGATCGTCATCATCATCAACAGCAGTAAATCAGCCATTTGAACTGATGCTTCGCTGCCATACACAACCATGAGGACCTGTGAAATAAAGAATAAGAAGAGGGAGAGAAAGGGGGACTTACCTGAAAACCTTAATGCCCTAAGCAAACATTCTGGGTCAAGGCGCCTACACCTTGTGTAGACAACATACCGTCACAAATAGCTGGCTATCGTGCAAAGGTAAGGACCATAGCATATAGGAACCTTCTTGCCCGTTAGATGCAACTTGAAAGCGTTAAGGATCATCTTGAAAGATCTATGGAGGAACATGGTTTCCTTGTGGAGAAATTTGAAAGCGTGAGGGGTTCATTTGGCTAAGGACCTCTTCACTACAGGTTAAACTTGCTTCAAGTCCTGGACGATTCCTACTTGACCAAGTTTAGCATAACGGAGACTCAGGTATTCAGGCTATTGAAATTGATAAGTTCCTCTAAAGCTTCCGGCCCTGACATAGTTCATCCAAAGTTGTTTCTCGAATTGCCAGCTAAATTACGTAGTCTTCTCACCTACTTGTTTTTACAAACCTTCAACAGCTGTGTCTTACCTTCGCAGTGGATTGAAGCTATCATCTGTCCTATTTTCAAGAGCAGTAAGTTATCTGCCCGCGAGCTACTGAACTGTCAGTTTGTGAAGCGGGGCAGTCAGGTTATTGGAATAATTCATGAGAGATCCAGTTGAATAGATTTATTATTCTCAGTACCGTATAACACAAATTCTTTAGGTCGTTTCTGTCTGACTAATCTGCTGGTACTTTTCGAAAGGTAGGCTGATTTGGTAGACAGCGGCTACCCTGTAGGCATGCTATTGGGGGACTTCTCGAAGTCTTTTAATACTACCTTTCATCCACAGCTCTCATTAAACCTAGGTCTCTTGGGTTTTTTAGTCGCACCCTTAGATGGGTGCCTGCTATTCTGAGGATGAACGAACAGTATCTAAGCGGGGGCCGTAGTTTTTCGCTTGGGCAGTCTTTTCTTAGTATTTTTCCGCATGGCTCAATATGAAAGCCATTGCTGTCCACAGTTTACATAAATAATTTACCTGAGGAGCTTGGGCACCATCGTTACTGTTTGTTGTTGACCTCAAATCCTGGGATGATTTAGATGTTCATGGGGCTTCTGAAGCAATTTAGCTTGCCTTGGATAGACTCAGAGACTGGTCTTTTGATGGAGGTGTTTCGGTGTTGCTGCACTAACACTGACACACCATGACCGGTTTCGTCCTCGTTTGGACACATCAAATGCAGATAGCCTTATGGTTGATGCCCATCGGTCAGATAAAGTATTCTCTTCTTCGTATCGGAGCTGTTTGTCCTCCCATAAGGTGTTATTCTCCGAAGCGAAATCTATCTTGTCACTTAGTAGATAATTTAGGTGTCGTCCATTCATCCCCACTTCAATCTGTCGGCAGTTGGGAGATGGCCGTTTGTAGGGAGTTCTATGTTTTGTGGTTTTGCGGCACATTAGCTGAGGTCTTTCTCATCCTCAACTAACATGCATTGATGATGACGATATTATGTGCTTTATTCACCGCTCCTTCGGAGTCCTAACGGTCGATATGTATGTGAAGTTATTCTCGGCTTTCGTGCGACCGCCATGTCTTATTCTGACAACATGGACTTGGAGAGGGTTTTACGAGTTCGTGGTTTACTGTGTTAGACGTGTCCCGAATGCGTGTTTAGTTTGGGGATATACTCAATATTCTACCGGAAGGTTCGAGGGGACTTGATTCTAATTTACCCTATTTTTTCGGTAAAGATCGGTCCAGATTTGTCTTGGCTATTTCGTCCACTTAAGTTACCTAATCTTCGTGGTCACCCGTTGAAGCTGCACAAACCCTGCTTTGATCGCATTGGGGCGGAAGCTCGTTTATCACGTCGAGTTATAGGGCGCTGGAACTGGCTTCCAGGCCATGTAGTTAGGGAATCTCCGGTTAATGGTTTTGCGCATCAGCTCGACGCTCTTGGGTAGCAACATCAATCATTCCTTCCTCCTAACTTTTCCTCAATTTTCCCATATTGGTACTATAAATATTAAGGTACGTTCTTCTTGGTACCCCTTTTATTGTTTCCTTGTCCTTCACCTAACCTGACCAACAGGGACCATTAGTTCATGATGCATAGGTAATAGGTGGTTGACAAAGATGTGCTGCGGTTTTTGTTTTATGCTCATCCCGATTTCGAAACATCATTTCAACTGATCCAACGGTAAGCCGATGACGTGTGTTGGGAAAATGCCAGTTTTCTCAAGAATTACCCTGGAACCAACAAAAATGTGCATTTATTATTAGCCCTAATTATGGTTTAGCAAACCTATTATTAACCACGTGTTTCATTGATGAAGCCCTAACTTGCCATCAGAATACCTCTCATTCTGAAGTATTTTTTCTGCCTTGTTGGGGTTGATGCTACCGATTTGAAGCCGAATCTGTGTTCCGTTCGTGAGCTGTCATGTTCTTCTTGTTTGTTTACCGTGTCTGTGTGTATTCATACTGTCTTGCGATAGTGGCCATTATATCGTAACAATATTACTTACTTTACTTTACGGCGGCTAGCTCCTGCGACAGGATGAGCCGGCTTCATGAGTGTCGTGAATTGCAACTGCACAAGCGCGGCGGTCGGCGACAAGCTCTACTCAGATGCTGATCCAATGATACCTCCAGTGACGAGTACCATGCACAACATGGAGTTCCAAAAGTTCGACATCCGATTTCACAGCCTTGCTTCACACCAGAAACAACTGCAAAGTCATCCGAGGTCTCTCCACTCAGCTGGACCCTCGCTCGCATACCACTGTGCAGACATTCAATTAAACTTACAAACTTACGCGGGCAACCAAACTTACCCAACACCAGCCACAATGCCTCGCGGTACACCGTATCAAATGCCTTGGTGAAATCAACAAAAAGTGAGTACAATGGTTGGTGTCGTGCTCTGCCCTTTTCCTGCAACTGACGAGCCGCAAACACCATATCTATAGTGCTGCGACCCGAACGGAATCCGCATTGCTCTTCCGCCACGTTAGGTTCCACAACCTGACTGACGAGGCGGTTGAGCAGGAGTCGGGCAATCCCCTTGCCCACACAATTCAGCAAGTTGATGCCACGATAATTCGTGCAACATGGCTTGCTCCCTTTGCCCTTGTGCAGTGGTAGCACAAGGGCATCCTTCAGCTCAGCAGGCACCTCCTCCTCAATCCACACGCGTTGCACCAAGTGGTGTAGCGCAGTCAACAACGCGGGTCCGCCGTGTTTCAATACTTCAGGCGGGATCCCGTGTTCACTGGCACACTTGTCGTTTCGCAGCTGAGCAAGTGCTCTCTGCGTCTCATCCAGTGTCGACGTGTCCGCCAGACTCGTCTTCACATCGTGCTGCTTCAGCCAGTTCAATGTAGGCCAGTCGATCTCTGCACGGTTGTTCAAGAGACAGTCAAAGTGTTTCCGCCAGATTTGCATTATGTCTGCAGTCTGTGTGCAGGTAGCGCCTGAACTACCATCGATCAGTGTCCTCAGCGGCTCCAATTTCGGTCCATACACCGCCTTCAAAGAGTCAAAGAATTCCTTATGTTAGCGGCGTTCGGTATAGCATTCCATCTGCTTCGCCTTCTCCGTCCACCATGCATGTTTAATGTTACGGATAGCTCGGGTCAGTCGCCGTCGAAGTTTGCGAAACTGACTACTCTTCCCCAAGTCACTGGGGTCTGCGACTGTGCAGCAAATGTTGCATTCCTCTCCGACTCCAATGCGCCGATCGTCGCATTGTTGTCATCAAACCAATCAGGCTGCTTACATTTTGTGCGCCGATGGTCTCCTCGACAGCAGCTGTCACCTGATCGTGAATGTGGTGCCACAGGTCGCCCACTGTGGCTATGCCTTCCACATCACACAGGCGTTCAGCCATCGCCTTCTCCAGCTCAGTACGTTTCGCCACAGTACCGAGGGAAAAAATGTTAAATTTACGCCGATTCACGGCGGGAGTGCAATACATAGATTTACGAAAATACATGTACAGTTTGGTCCTCACCAATTTATGATCAGTGCCACACTCAGCTCCACGCAGTACACGTGTCATGCGCACTTCACGCATATCACACTGACGTACGATGACATAGTCGAGCAGGTGAGCGTGACCACTCCGTGGGTGTGTCCAAGTTGATATATCACTCGCACTCAGTGCAAACCGAATGTTCGTGATCGTCAAGCCGTGAGGGGCACACAGTGAGAGCAGTCCGTCACCGATCGCATTCGCTGAACCAATGCCATGCGCACCGATAACATCTGTCCACGCTGATGCATCACGCCCAACGCGCGCGTTGAAATCACCCAGCAGAAATAGTCGGTCACTCCTCGACCCAGACTGTATCACGGAGGATAGCTGAGTGTAGAATTGATCACGCGTATCATCACGATAACACATGGCCGGACCGTACGTGCTTATAAAAGTAGCAAACGTACCTCTTCCGAGTCGTAGGCGAACAGTCATCAGTCGCGCGCTGATGCCCGTTGGTTCACCCACCAGCTGGCCATTCAGGCGATCGGATATTGCAAATCCGACCCCATGTTCACGTGGTGCTGAGGCGGCGTTGCCTACCCAGTAGAATGTGTAGCGAGCACCTGTTTCATGCAACTTACTTTGCTCAGCGAGCCGGGTTTCACTGAGCGCCGCAATATCGATGTTGTAGCGCGGCAGTTCCATCGCGACCAGTGCAGTGCGTCGCTCCGGGCGCTCGCTGGAGTTCCGGTCCAGTAGTGTGCGCACGTTTCAGCACCCGATGCTGAGTGCTTTGCGCGCAGGCATACGATTGCATTGGTGTGCAATCGCATGCGAGATGGTCGTTGTGCTTCGGAGGTTTGCTTGAGGGACTCCACCCGCAGCCTTTGTCTCAGTAGCCTGATCCACAAGGCAGTGGGTGGTTTGGAGGTTTGCTTGAAGGACTCCGCCCGGAACCTTTGGCTCAATAGCCTGACCCACAAGGCAGTGGGGAGCAGATCCAGCTCGGGAATATGATTGCAGATCCAGATTGGGATCTGCTTGACGGCCGTCACACGCAGCCTTGGAGGTACTGGAACGATTCATATGTTTTGCGACAGTAGTAGGATACGCACCTGCGACCACGGCCAGACGCAGGTGGGTTTTGGCGGGTTTGCACCAATTTGACCAGGGGCTGCCTGGCTTGAGGCGGGCAGTAGCAAACCATTGAACACCCGGAGGTGACCTCCCACCGTCAGAGACAATGCGTGACGCTCGTGCTCTACGCAAT
>OX104064.1:84990064-85119290 GCA_944474145.2 Dicrocoelium dendriticum
CGTGTTAGGATCAAAGTGGTTCCATGCACTCAGTGTGGAGCGGACTACGGTCCAGCCACCGTCTTTTGTGCGCTTGATTCCCCAATACAGGGTGCTTGTGTTTATCTGTAAAGGAGTGTGGGCCGGCTCTGTTGATGAAACATGGCCCCCATCCACATGCCTCCCAGTCTTATTCCTTTGGGTTTACACTGGATATGGGGTGTGTGGTTGGAGCTGTGGGTGGTGCAGCGCAAGCCATCCGTGGTCCCTCTGTAGGCGCAGGCGTCCTGTGTCTGGCCACAGTGACAGGCAAATCCGAAACCGGATGCCGCCAACCATATATATATATATATGTATACATATATACATATATACATATATATATATATATGATAATTCGCTGCCATACAGCCATGCTAACCTATGGAATGAAGAATAATAAGAAGGAGAGAAGGGGGCTTATCTGAAAACCTTAATGCCCTAAGCAAACATACAGGTTCAAGGCGCCTACACCTTGTCTCAACAACACAGCGTCACAAACAGCTGGCTACCGTGCAAAGATAAGGCGGCATCAGCTCATTTCGGGTTTCACTGCACCGCGTCATAATCAGCCATTACCCCACAGATAACTCAGCACCAAGTACACTTTAAACAAGCAATCCGATTAGAAGATGGCAGCAGACGCGCCACTGATGTCCACTGCGAGCCATATCCTGTAAAGTCTCGAGCCAAGCACAAGGCGGGTCACGGGAGCTCCAGCCCGTAAGGCGAGACGGATCAACGGCGCCCAGTTTGGTCGTCAGTGACATCATTTCACGCTGCTAAGTCAACTTCTGTCCACCTCGAGCCATGCGCCACTCTACACCTGGCCGACTAAACCAGGCCCTACTAGGTAAGCGGTGATCAGGCATACGTAACACGTGCCCAAGCCAACGCAACTTATTAAGTGCTATCTGGTGTTCTAGGGAAATAGCATGATTATCACCGTCTAGTACTCGTCTACGCACATCATCGTCGCGGACACGCTAGTGTCATACGACACCAGCAATGCTTTGCGGATAACGATGATCAAAGACTTGAAGACGCCTCAGATCCTCTGATCAAAGGGGCCAAGTTTCACTATCATAGAGCAGGATGCGCTTCACTGTGGCCTTGTATACACGGCCTTTCAGACAGAGGGAAACCCTTCTGTTCCAAAGATGCCGCAGGTTCAAGAAGGCAGCTCTTGCCTTTGCAATCTGTGAGCTGACGTCAGTTTCTATGCGTCCATCATTGCTGATGCAGCTGCCAAGGTAAGTGAATCTGTCAACCAGCTTGCGTTCCTCGTTGTCAAGGGTTGCGGATCATCAAGTGACTGGTGGTCTTGCAGTAACACTTTGCACTTTGATTGTGCAATGCGCATGCCGAATAATTGGACCACTCTGGACTGATTATTCCGGGTTACCTCTGCCGCCTCAACATAAACAAAAAGCAGGACGATATAGTCCGCATAATCTAGATCAACTAACCTATCACCAGGCAGCATTTCAACCCCTACATGATGAGGTTCCGAAAGGGAACATTCCATGGTAGAATCCATCACGAAATCGAACAAAAATGGGGAAATCGGACAACCCTGACGAACAACAGTTGTGATCAGAAACCTATCCGACAGGTCACCGTAGACCCTGAAGCGGTTTGTAGTGTTCGAGTATAGACCACGTTAGATGTTCACATATTTCGTGGGAACATCTTTCGAGTAACTATTGCGAACAAAACACATCGATCGACTGAATCGAACGCACTCTTGAAACCAAGGAACACAGCTATTACCGGTCTGCGGTATGCGTGGCGCTGCTCTAGCACTTGATGCAGAGTGAATACATGGTCTATACAGCTACGTTCTGGGCGGAAACCTGCCTGCTCTTCCCTGATCCGAGATTCCCGTTCCACAGTGAGTCGATGAACGAGAATCGAGGCCAGTAATTTTGTTACAACTGGCGTTAGGCTAGTACCCCTGTGGTTAGCACAGTCTGTGCAACTGCCCTTCTTGTAGCTTGCCACTATAATCGATTCACTCTAGTTAGGCGGGACACTTCCTATAGGATATGTTCGAATAGAGAGGTCAGAGCTTTGCAGAGGACCTTATCTCCATCCTTAAATAGTGCAGGTGGGAGGGAATGCGGGTCAGTTGCACGAAAATGATTGAGGGCTGTGATCACATTTCGGATCTCGACCTCCGACGGAGGCTCTAAACTAACCGTCCATGGCTCGTCCTGCATCACCTGAGTAGGAAGAGGTCCGAGTGCAAGGGGCCAGCTGAACTGATCTTGAAAGTGTTCCGCCCAACGAGCCATACGGCGCTCCTTCTTGGAAATCAGAGCACCCGCGCAGTCTCTGTTTGTCTCACTGACGCCTGGTTTCCCTGGGACCAGTGGTGCGGATCAGCTGGCGGAGCTTGCGGTAATTGCCTACTGCTCCTGCCTCCTCCATTTCTTGAGCCCTACTGGTCCACCAGGATTCCTTGTCAGCACGTAAGCTCCGCTTTAGTTCGCGCCTAATGGTCCATCTGGTCATGTTGTGCTCAGAGCCAGTCGGGAGGTTTCTTCTGGACTCCAACAGCTTCACCGACTTCTCGGGTATTCAGTGACTAGTAAGGTGACGATTGATAGTGCCACAAGCAGATGATCCTGCGTCATCCATGGCGGCCGAGATTCTATTCCACTGAAGCTCAGTGTCATTAGGACAAGACGGCGAAAGTGCGATACGCAGCGCGTCTTGATAGGCTTGCCTGACCGAGGGTTGAGACAATTTCTCCGTGGCCAATCGGAGGAGACGCTTGGTGCTCCTCCAGATAAAGTTCATGGAGAAATGACAACGTACCAAGGCATGATCAGAGTCGACACAGGTATTCCAGTACGAGCGGCAATCCAGGATGGAACCAGGCCACCTGTAACTTACGGCAATGTGGTTAATTTGGATCCATCGCTGGCCAGCTACAGGAGGAGGCCAAGTGGTCCTTTAGCGCCCATTATTTCTAAAAGTAGTGCTATTAAGTAACAAGTGGTTCTCCGCACACAGTTTCACCAGACGCTCGCCGTTGTTAGTCCGTTCAAAGTTAAGCCCATAATTACCACCCAGCTGAGCTTCTGAATAGTTCATACGCCCTACTTGTACGTTTATATCCCCTGCAAGTACTATAATATCTGCACTAGTAGCACTGCGAAGTAGGGCGTTCAGTTCGTGATAGAGTGTGTCCTTGACAGCATTTGAACTGCAGTCAGTGGGAGCATAAGCGGAAATCACAAACAAGCAGCGTTTTGTACTACTTCGTGAATCAACCTTAGCTGATGTCGTCAAACGGCTGCACATAAACGGCTGTTCACCGGAATCCAATCAACCAACGATGGCTCAGCCTTGGAGCTTAGAATGATACCTACACCAGCTTGACCCGTGAGTGCTGCATCGGCGTCTCCGGATGCGTGCAACCAATAGCGAGAGGACAAGCCGGGTGCAGTTAATTCAACAACCCCATTAAGGTCATTGATCCTAGTTTCGGACACACAACACACATCAATACCCAGTGTGTCCAAGGTGCGTGCGAGTGCAGCCTGTTGACCTATTTGTCTTAGAGTGCGAACGTTGAACGCCGCCAGGGAAACGGGACAGCGTGGACTTATAAGGGACTGTTGCCGATAGGCGTCCGATGGGTGTTGTGGGAAGGTGGCTGCAGATGGTTCTACTCCAGTGGCACTTCGGTTGCTGTCAATTAAGCTGGGAATTATAGAAGGAAGGTTAGTAATGGGGGTCGGGATGGGAGTAAGAGAAACAGGTGGAAAAGAAGAAGGGAGGCGCCAGCAGTAGCATGTTTTCGCTTATCCGCCCTGCTGTATGCAGCAGATAAGGCGACCCTTGATAATCTGCGCGACGGCCGATGCAGGATGAAGTTTATGTTGGAAGAAAAAGTCATGGTTGTATGTGGGCTGAGATACTGCCAGGGCGCCCAGATCTAGACAGGAGGACGATTACGGTCCTCATCCAAAGCCTTTGGCTCAAAAGCCTGTCCGCAAGGCAGCAGGGAGGTGGCAATGATTTAGTTTTACAGAAATGGACGCCATCCCATTTCAAACCCCCAACCTGGAGGACCAGGAGACTGAGTTTGTCTGACCTCTCACCATTGACCAACCTGGTAGGAGTAGCTCTCAAGGTGCCCGGAGGCACCACCCAATATAGCTCAATGGGTCAAGGAGGTACCCAAACCGTCGCACCACCTTCAGGCCCATTCTCATTGCGACGAGCTAGCCAGGTAAGCTGCTGTTCAAATACTCGGCCTAACGCACAAATCGATGTGGTTGACAGTGGATTGGTTTGCCACTGGTTTCGCACAAAACTTCACTTGTAGTTGGCCTTTGGCCGCCAGTGAATTGGATTTGAAGGAACAGTTTTCAGAAGTTCCGCGAGGTGGCCGGTTGTTCCATCTCAACGGCCCGGTGCGTCCACTGGATCTGGCGATCCTCCCGTAGAAGCCGTTAGAGTTCATCGTTTGGGTCTTCCGCACTGAATGGTGTACTCAACGCCAGCAGTAGTTGCTTGACTGTCTTCGTGAAGTTGGAGAGATGGTGCAGAGATCCAGTGGTTGACAGGACTACTGGTGAAGCCACAGACCAATGTCACTGATTTGTGCATGGTCCTGCGGATGTGCGCACTGTGTTTTAACGTCTGCACTTATGGTATACTTGAGAGTAGAGGCCAACGCGTCCTGAAAGGTGCTGCGAACGCTTAGGACAGGAAACATAGTTACATCCGGTGACGCTGTTGGTAGTCACCAGATCATAGAGCGATCTTGGCACACACGAGGGAGTGATCTGAAATGAAATATATAGTTCAGATTGGTTTGCATTCCTTTATGCAGCCCAGCCATAGAAAACGGATCACGATGTGGTCAGTTTACGTTCAAGGCTGGCCAGACGGTGGCGGCCTCCAGGTGGCGCATTGGCGCTAGGATGGCCGAGTGCTACTACTCGACCGGAAGAGGCCGTGATTGACGCAGAGCTGAAGTAGGCGATCACCATTGGCTGCTATGCGAGTACCATAGTAATGTTGACCACCGAGTTCAAGCTCGTCGACCTCGTCTGTCGACCTGCTCGCTAAAGTCCCAGGCGAGTACGACGGTGTCCGTATGACAAATTTTCAGAGAATCTTGGCAATTCTCCATTATAATTGTTCTTTGATTGACTCTGGGCTACAATCTGTATGATAGTACGCTGCTACAATGAACGAGCAACGTCGCAGGCTCCGCATTGCTGCATAGTCGCGCTGAGATTTCAAGTCGAATCGCGCGGTTACAACTATTGACAGGAATGCAGTCTAGTAGCGCGGTCTCAACACGTGTGCTCAACACATTCTCCACGCTTGTATAACCAGCGGTTTTAGCAGTTGCGTCTCCAGCTGAGCGCAGTATGCAGTTGCCAGCGGAATTCGGAAATAGTGAAACAAGTCGTATCGTCTCGCTATGGTCTTGCAAGCGGGTTTCGATGAGGCAGCAGCTAGTAGGGGCTGCTTGTGTTCCAGTTTGAATCAACGTCCGAACGTTTAAGGTTGCCAACTTGGATTGAGAACGAGATGCTTGAAAATTTGACCGCGGTCGCTTGCTCTCGGCTCCTTGTCTGCGGGCCCAAGGATCACGATCACATATGCCTGAAAACCCTATCGGGCATGGAATGGAACCGTGCACCATGATGCACATGTGTGACTACTCCCGTAACTACACTACTTTCTCTTTATTGTTGTATTCACCCATATCTTCTGACACTGCTAGTTGTACTATATATATATATATATATATATATATATATATATAGTACAACTAGCAGTGTCAGAAGATATGGTGAATACAACAATAAAGAGAAAGTAGTGTAGTTACGGGAGTAGTCACACATGTGCATCATGGTGCACGGTTCCATTCCATGCCCGATAGGGTTTTCAGGCATATGTGATCGTGATCCTTGGGCCCGCAGACAAGGAGCCGAGAGCAAGCGACCGCGGTCAAATTTTCAAGCATCTCGTTCTCAATCCAAGTTGGCAACCTTAAACGTTCGGACGTTGATTCAAACTGGAACACAAGCAGCCCCTACTAGCTGCTGCCTCATCGAAACCCGCTTGCAAGACCATAGCGAGACGATACGACTTGTTTCACTATTTCCGAATTCCGCTGGCAACTGCATACTGCGCTCAGCTGGAGACGCAACTGCTAAAACCGCTGGTTATACAAGCGTGGAGAATGTGTTGAGCACACGTATATATATATATATATATATATATATATATATATATATATATATATATATATATATATATATATATATATATATATATATATATATATATATATATATATATATATATATATATATATATATATATATATATATATATATATATATATATATATATATGGTTGGCGGCATCCGGTTTCGGATTTGCCTGTCACTGTGGCCAGACACAGGACGCCTGCGCCTACAGAGGGACCATGTATGGCTTGCGCTGCACCACCCACAGCTCCAACCACACACCCCATATCCAGTGTAAACCCGAAGGAATAAGACCAGGAGGCATGTGGATGGGAGCCAGGTTTCATCAACGGAGCCGGCCCACACTCCTTCACAGGCAAACACAAGCACGCTGTATTTGGGAATCAATCGCACACAAGGCGGTGGCTGAACCGTAGTCCGCTCCACACTGAGTGCATGGAACCACTCTTTGATCCTAACACGGCCACAAGGACTGTGCACCCTGTCCCTCCAGCAACGACTAACTGTCTCCTGGAGCCAGTATGGACGAGGTAGCGGCTAATGGACAGGTAGGCATCTTGTCAACATGCACATCAAGCGCAGCCACACCGGGGATATCAAGCAACAGCCAATCACTTTAGAGAAAGATGATGAAGGAAAGAAATCGAGTAATGCATAAGGAAACGTGACAAAAATCTTACATTAATGAGCATATGAAATAACTTGTTAACAAAGGATTCGAGATAAGTTCAGGGGGTCAGAAAGTATATTTTACGGAAATGACACAAACGCGAAAATGTTATCGTATTTAAGTACGTTTGACTTAAGCGAGATGTGCAGGTTTATCGAAGAGCGTACAGGTAGACATTTATTTGAGAAAGAAAAGCATTACGACAAAATTGAAAACCCACCACCTGAAATAAATAGACTTAGCATGCAAGCACGCGGTTAGTAAATCGAATGCAGCGTACCTACAAACGCTGCGCTGGTTCTGTCTACGTTCTCTGCAGGACCCGTCGTCGCTTCTGTATTGGTCCCGAGTGGCCTCGCTCATGGCTCACTAAGCCTGCCTGACTCAGGCACTCGCGACCGCATGTGCTACAGCACCATGCGCTCGATGTTGATGGAGTACAACCCATCGGTGCTTGCCGCTTCCGCACTTGCCACTTCTTCTCTGCATGCATGAGGGCTTTCTCCTGCACTTCGGCAACTGCCTTCGTGATTAGATCGCGCCATGCACGCCGATCAACCGCCTTCGATTCTTATGATCTGCAATCAAGCTTAGAACTCACTTTGATCATGTCCTGGTAACGTAACTTTGGTTTCCCCGAATGCCTCTTCCCAATACTCAGCTGACCATATAAGAGTTGTTTTGGTATCCGCGTTGAATCCATACGGCTCACATGACCGAGCCACCTCATGTATCTCAGCAAAAGTATGCAGTCCACTGCATACATCCCACTTCGGCGCAAAACCTTCGTGTCTGCAACTCTGTCGCCCCAACCAATGCGCAAAATCCGTCGCAAGCACTGCTGATGGAACCGCTCGAGATATCGCACATCCCGACGGTACATCGTCCACGTTTCACTGCCGTATAGAACAACGGACAGCACCATGGATTTGTACACCATCAGCTTCGTGTCAGTGGTAAGCTGATGGTTGTTCCACACTCGATACTCAAGCTTCCAGAATGCCGCCGCTGCCTTCGACACGCGGATACGCAGCTCACTCTGTAGCTGCTTATCAGTCGATATCACACTCCCAAGGTAGCAGAAGCGGGAGGTGGTTTCCAATACTTCAGCACCAATGCTGATTCGCGGCAATATTGAAGCTTGCACCTCCGGCGAAGGCTTAAAAAGACACAGTTTTGCTTGTGTTGATGGTGATCCCGAATTTGGCCCCTGTCGAAGCCAGAGCATAAGTCATATGCTGCAACTCATCCGCGCTGTGTAAAAACAACGCACAGTCGCCAGCAAACAGCAACATACGGATAGTTGTCTCACAGACTAGAGTTCTCGCACCGAAACGACGGATGTTCAGTAACCCACCATCAATACTGTGCTCCACACGAACACCGTAAGCACAAGCCGCATCAAAAGCACAAGACAGCATTGCATGAAGATAGATATTAAACAGGGCAGAAGCTAACACACAGCCTTGCTTCACACCAGAGACAACTGCAAAGTCATCCGAGATCTCTCCACTCAGCTGCACCCTCGCTCGCATACCACTGTGCAGACATTCAATTAAACTTACAAACTTACGCGGGCAACCAAACTTACCCAACACCAGCCACAATGTCTCGCGGTTCACCGTATCAAATGCCTTGGTGAAATCAACAAAAAGCGAGTACAATGGCTGGTGTCGTTCTCTGCACTTCTCCTGCAACTGACGAGCCGCAAACACCATATCTATAGTGCTGCGACCCGAACGGAATCCACACTGCTCTTCCGCCACGTTCGGTTCCACAACTTGACTGATGAGGCGGTTGAGCAGGATTCGGGCAATCACCTTGCCCACACAACTCAGCAAATTGATGCCACGATAATTCGTGCAACATTGCTTGCTACCTTTGTCCTTGTACATTGGTAGCACAAGGGCATCCTTCAGCTCAGCAGGCACCTCCTCCTCAATCCATACATGTTGCACCAAGTGGTGCAGCGCAGTCAACAACGCGGATTCACCGTGTTTCAATACTTCAGGCGGGATCCCGTCGGCCCCGGCACACTTGCCGTTTCGCAGCTGAGCAAGTGCTCTCTGCGTCTCATCCAGTGTCGGCGTGTCCGCCAGACTCGTCTTCACATCGTGCTGCTTGTGGCCGTTCAATGTAGGCCAGTCGATCTCTGAACGGTTGTTCAAGAGACAGTCAAAGTGTTTCCGCCAGATCTGTATTATGTCTACAGTCTGTGTGCAGGTAGCACCTGAACTACCATCGATCAGCGTCCTCAGCGGCTCCAATCTCGGTCCATACACCGCCTTCAAGGAGTCAAAGAATTCCTTGTGTTGGCGGCGTTTGGCGTAGCATTCCATCTGCTTCGCCTTCTCCGTCCACCATGCATTTTTATGCGATGGAGCTCTCGGGTCAGTCGCCGTCGAAGTTCGCGAAACTGACTACTCTTCCCCAAGTCACTGGGGTCTGCGACATGTGCAGCAAATGCTGCATTCCTCTCCGACACCAATGCTGCGATCGTCGCATTGTTGTCATCAAACCAATCAGGCTGCTTACAGTTTGTGCGCCCGATGGTATCCTCGGCAGCAGCTGTCACCTGGTCGCGAATGTGGTGCCACAGGTCGCCCACTGTGGCTATGCCTTCCACATCACACAGGCGTGCAGCCATCGCCTTCTCCAGCTCAATACGTTTCGCCACAGTAGCGAAGAATGTTTAATTTACGCCGATTCACGGCGGAAGTGCAATACATAGATTTACGAAAATATATGTACAGTTTGGTCCGCACCAATTTATGATCAGTGGCACACTCAGCTCCACGCCGTACACGTGTCATGCGCACTTCACGCATATCACGCTGACGTACGATGACATAGTCGAGCAGGTGAGCGTGACCACTCCGTGGGTGCGTCCAAGTTGATATATCACTCGCACTCAGTGCAAACCGAGCGTTCGTGATCGTCAGGCCGTGAGTGGCACACAGTGAAAGCAATCTGTCACCGTTCGCATTCGCTGAACCAATGCCATGCGAACCGATAACATCTGTCCACGCTGATGCATCACGCCCAACGCGCGCGTTGAAATCACCCAGCAGAAATAGCCGGTCGCTCCTCTGCACAGACTGTATCACGGAGGATAGCTGAGTGTAGAATTGATCACGCGTATCATCAGGATAACATGTGGTCGGACCGTACGTGTTTATAAAAGTGGCAAACTTACCTCTTCCGAGTCGTAGGCGAACAGTCATCAGTCGCGCGCTGATGCCTGTTGGTTCACCCACGAGCTGGCCATGGAGGCGATCGGATATTGCAAATCTGACCCCATGATCACGTGGTGCTGAGGCGGCGTTGCCCACCCAGTAGAATGTGTAGCCAGCACCTGTTTCATGCAACTTACTTTTCTCAGCGAGCCGGATTTCACTGAGCGCCGCAATGTCGATGTGGTAGCGCGCCGGTTCCATCGCGACCAGTTCAGTGCGTCGCTCCGGGCGCTTGCTGGAGTTCCGGTCCAGTAGTGTGCGCACGTTCCAGCACCCGATGCTGAGTGCTTTGCGCGCAGGCATACGATTGCATTGGTGGGCACTCGCATGCTAGATGGTCGTTGTGCTTCGGAGATTTGCTTGAGGGACTCCACCCGGAGCCTTTGGCTCAGCCTGACCCCAAGGCAGTGGGGAGCAGATCCAACTCGGAAATGTGATTGCAGAGACAGATGGGGATCTGCTTGACGGCCGTCACACGCAGCCTTGGAGGTACTGGAACGATTCGTATATGTTTTGCGACCGTAGTAGGATACGCACCTGCGACCAGGGCCAGACGCAGGTGGGTTTTGGCGGGTTTGCACCAATTTGACCAAGGGCTGCCTGGCTTGAGGCGGGCAGTAGCAAACCATTGAACACCCGGAGGTGACCTCCCACCGACAGAGACAATGCGTGACGCTCGTGCTCTACGCCAATGGAACTGTGAGCTTCTAACCCGTAGACCTGTTGTCTCCTATGGCTAAGTTTTACGGGAAGAGGGCTATCGACCGCTTCCTAGTCTCCGAAGAGGATGGACTAGGATACTGGCAGGGCGCCCACACCTGACAGGAGAACGACTCAGGTCCTCAGCCAAAGCCTTAGATTAAATGAACACGCGAAAGGCAGCGGGTCTAGCACATGGTCAGTTCACTGACTCATGCGGATTGGTGTCCTGGATCTTAGCAGGGAGAAATGCGAAACCCAACTCCCACCCAGCGGTCGCCACGAGGAGGCGCCCAGGATATATATATATATATATATATATATATATATATATATATATATATATATGCTGAGGTTCATATTGCATTCATGATGCTTCTTCACCGCAGTTGGGCTAAACCAACTTGCACTTAATCTAAATCTTTTTAATCGGGATACACGTCATTCCTCTTTATTTCGTTTGTTCAGTTATGTTTCCCTGCTGCCTATTCTATGTCAATTTTGCGTGTTTGCTTTCCCTTAACTTCTTTGTTGGTTGTTTGTTATCCCGTTGTAGCTGCGCTTAGTGTGAATGTTGACAGGGTGCCTACTTGTATAACACCGTCCACCTCGATTACTGTGTATCGTTGCTGGTGGGTGGGGAACGGGGTGCACGTTCACCGTGGCCGTTCGAGGCTCAAAGAGTGGTTCCATCAAGTTTGGAGCAGACTACGGCCCAGCCACCGCCCTGTGTACGTCTGGTACGCGTGATGCCCAATTTAGATAGACAGGAATGCTGCTGCTGTGCATGTTAAAGTAGTGTGGGTCGGCTCTGTTGATGAAACGTGGCTCCCATCCACATGTCTTCTGGTTTATTCCTTCGGATTTACACTGGATATGGGGTGTGGATAGAGTTGTGGGTGGTGCAGCGCAAGCTATCCATGGTCCCTCAGTAGGCGCAGGCCTCCTGTGGCTGTCCTATGGAAGCCACAGTGACAGGCAAATCCAGAACCGGATGCTTCCAACCATATATATACAGGGTGGCGCACGAAATGTCATACCATTTTTTGTTTATTTGCTACGTACTATTATGAATGTACTGTTGAAAACTCATATTCGTATTCTTTGGTTCATGGGAAAGCCGGTAGATGTCACGAGAACTTAGTATGGAATATTTTCTTGGTGCCAAACCCAATTTGCAGAGCAGATTGAGCGTTGAACGGAAGGTGCATGTTGTAATTTTTTTACTGTATCGAGGAGTTTTGCAAGGACACGGACGTTTTCGTGCACAGTCGTACAAAATGGCCTCCATGTAAACAGACTATTCAGAGATTGTATCGTCAGTTTGAAACAACTGGCTCTGTGTTGCAGAAGAATCGACGGCGCAGACCAAGTGTCCGGGCCCCTGAAAACTTGAAAGCAGTGCGCGTTGCTTTATCACGATGTCCTAGCAAATCAACAAGGAGGACGGCTGTTAAGTTAGGAATATCTCCTCGGTCCATACAAAGGATTCTGCATTCTGATCTTCAAATGTTCCCTTACAAGATACCATTTGTCTATAAATTAACAACAGCGGATAAGCAATGAAGATATGAGTTTGCTTCATCCTTAGTACAAGAAGATCACCTCCTGTACAACACGCGGTTAACTGACAAGGCGTATTTTCATTTAAATGGTGTAGTGAATAAACAAAATGTTCGTTTCTGGGCAAGTGAACATCCTCACATTCTGCACGAAAGAGAAAATCATAGAAAAAGATCAGTGTATGGCTAGCAACTTCATCCCATGGAATCATCGGACCCATTTTCTTCGATGAGACCCTAACCAAGGATCAATATTAAGACACGTTAAAAAAAACTGATTTGTTCCAGAACTCTTGGCAACCGGTCTCCCATTACAACTTCAATGGTTCATGCAAGGTGGAGCCCACCCACACACTGCAAATGTTATTCTACCTACCTGCATAATTTTCTGTTAATTTACACTCATTGCTTACACTAATTGTGGTTATCCTCAATTACTTCATTGTGTTTGTAGCATTTTTTGTGTAACTTCTGGACATTTTGTACTTATCTCGGATCCGTTGCTAACCAACTTACTTCATATGCTAATTTAGAGAAGAGTTATGTCTGCATAGCCGTATGCTTTAACAGATATATTTTATTCGATAATGTTATTTTAAGTGATTGGCTGTTGTTTGACACCCCCAGTGTGGCTGCGCTTGATGTGCATTTTGACAAGATGCCTACCTGTCTATTACCCACTACCTCGTCCATACTGGCTCCAGGAGACAGTTGGTCGTTGTTGGAGGGGACGGAGTGCACGGTCCTTGTGGCCGTGTTAGGATCAAAGAGTGGTTCCATGCACTCAGTGTGGAGCGGACTACTGTCCAGCCACCGCCTTGTGTGTGCTTGATTCCCCAAATACAGCGTGCTTGTGTTTGCCTGTGAAGGAGTGTGGGCCGGCTCCGTTGATGAAACGTGGCTCCCATCCACATGCCTCCCGGTCTTATTGCTTCGGGTTTACACTGGATATGGGGTGTGTGGTTGGAGCTGTGGGTGGTGCAGCGCAAGCCATCCATGTTCCCTCTGTAGGCGCAGGTGTCCTGTGGCTGGCCACAGTGATAGGCAGATCCGCAACCGGATGCCGCCAACCATGTATGGGCGGGTAATGTTACATCGGCTTCCTGCGCATTACCATAGGGGAAGACAGTGGCCTCCACATATCCTTGGCATCAATCCATGTGATTACTTCGTGTGGGGCTACTTGAAAGATAATGTCTTCGCAAGGAAGCCTGCAAGTGCAACTCAACTTATCATGCAGTTGTGCCGTCCAATTTTGGAATACTTTTGCAGGAAGTTTGTGACCAATGTAAAGATTCGCTTACAAGTGGTTTTGGAATAAAATGGTAATCACATTGAACACACACTACATTAATCTAAATTTCCATGCTCATGCAATTAATTCTGCACTAATTTTCTTATAGTTTGCTGATAACTACGTGTGTAATGAACAAAACAAATCGTATGACATTTTGTGCGGCACCCTGTTTATAGGCTAGAGAAGGCTTGCCAATACTATTTGGCGGCGTACTCTCGGATCTAAGTTCCTGATCCGTATAGTGAGACCACTTGGACTCGGAAGCGAAGGGCGATTACCAAGGATGAGGATGTTGAACAAACTTAAATTAACTAACTGAACGGTGGTACAATAAAGCGCGATATAGTATGTTCGGCCGCCAGCACCTCGGCCGAGGGTAGCATTTCCAGACAGCGGAGAGTTTATGAAACATCGATTCAAAGTTTTATGGGCATGGAGCCTCCCAGTTGCCCAGGCCGAGAAACTAGGTTGACTTAAATGACCCCAGCCGAAGCCTTTGATCATAAAACCCTGATTCGCAAGGCAGTGTGGCGATTGACATATCTCAAGCATTTAGAAGCCGGCTACCACGGTGAGGATAACACGGCTTTCGAGTAGGAACCTATTACTCAGGACGCCCGAGTGAAGCAGCACGGAGGCCAGGAGATATTCCGTCTACCACCGAACTCTCCGGTATGCACGAAGGCCGTTGACAGCCAGATGGTTCATACGCCTTCATAGAAGCCGGTAGACATCGACGTTGTTCCTCCGCTCTCTGGTCGCAAGTGAGTGGCCAATGCCCCTATAGCCGGTCACATCGGTTTTGACCCAGTATATTACGAGTTCTTATGGTATTTAATGAGGAACCAGATGACCAGTCCAGAACTCTCAACGCTCCATCATGCTGCCGCTGATTGTCCACGACTACTTATTCATTTCTCCTGCTAGCAGCTGAGACTTATTCACAGTTACTTTTACAAGGGTGGCGTTCCCCGATCCGGAACCTGGTGATGCGGCCAGTGGCGGACAACTCCGCCGAGCGAACCATTGGTCGCTTCATTTCCGGGAAGCTTTGACAATACTGTAGGAAAACATTTCACCAGTATTCCCTAGATATGCGAAAACATAATGACGACCCGTACCTCTAGCGACATGGACTTTGCTTGTACGTCCGCCATAAAAGCAGTTAGTAAGATCGAAAACGCCGGAACTTTGCACAGTTATCTACTAGGATATCAAGGTGACTCTTCCCCCCACAGTCATTTCTCTATTTTAACTGGAAGGGGGCAGAGCGAGAACATTATCTTCGCTACGTATACAAACTGAACTGAGTTACTACAACCGCATTTTAAGATAAATCTCTTTAAGAACAAGGAGACGGATAGAGGGAGACAGTGTAAGATGTAGCCACACTAGGTTGGCGTTCAGCACCAAGGTGTTTACATTTTTCCGGAACAACGGCTACCATGTGATGAAAAGACATTAGAGATCCAAATTCTCCGTAGTTTATTATCGTTTTTCACATAACTCAACGCATTATGCGTTTTGAATGAGTGATCCACATTGGAAACGGCATTAGATACTGCTCTAGTTCAAGTTTCATGCTGCATTCGTTAAGTCTACAAGCTTATCCAAGGTCTGCCGCCTACCTGAGTCTGAAAGGTGAGATCGATCAACAGCACCAAGCTCGGTGTATTGCGATTTCATCTCTTTTCCGGGCCGGTGGTTGCAGCTCTTAGAGCTTAAGCCGTCCATCGTCCGATGGGTCTTTGACTTCTAGTAAAGCCGTGAAGGGACACAGGAAATGCGTATCTGTCAACGCTATCCATTTGTTGAAGGTCTAGCCAAGCACTCATTTGCAATCGTTATCGTTGTGAAAATCCACCAGAATCAGCACTGTGTAGGTGACAGACTTTCTCATAGTGAAGAACTCTCGCCGTATTACCGTATGCACAGTCTTTAAGACCAAGGGGAGCCTTCAGGTCGGAAGGGTTTCGTACTCCATCTTTCACTTTGTAGTTCTGTTGTAATACGCCGACTTCATGAAAATCTTGTTTTGTTTCTAGTGTCTGATGATGCGGTTTGCATTTTAAGAGTTCTCGCGCTATAACTGTATGCCTCTACTTGTTCTCTGGCTAACGTATGCGGTTATTTTCCTCTCCCATGAGAGGCCTCGTGTTTGTATCGTCTTAATTTGGGGCGGGGGTCACTGTACTGATATGCTCACTGCACGAACGTTCAATAAGTCGGTTACATTCGGTCGCACCACTCCAGTGTCCCATTTTCGTTTACATTTCTGCCGATTACTACTAATTAAATTTTCTACTTTTATTACTCAGCACTAATCTTCTGCCTTTTATTGACCCTAATTCTGGTGCTTGTCAGCTCACTGACACTGCGATTATTGACTACCTTTGAATACGGTTGGGATACAAAGCAAGGTCCTCACGGCGTTCATTCAGTTTATATTGTTTCCTCAGCAACACTTTATCGTGTTATTGAGTTCAGCCTGGAATAGCTTGTTATCTGTGATCAACACTTTCTCCTCACTTCGAATGTGTATGATCCTAATAATCTCAATACTACTCGTGTTGGCCTCAGTAACTCATAAAGTTTTTGGTAGTACCACTTTCTGACTATTAGACCGATTTTTCTGATTTTTCCATCACGTTTTCGCACCACTTCTCCTGAGATAGTCGATTGCGAGGAATTATCTGTTTGTGTTACCAAATCTGATGTGCCTCTTTCTTACCTCTTTATACTGAAATGCTTTTTTGCTTATTACCCTTCAATTAGAACGAATTGACGCGTACGAGCGTTCTCTTATTAGTTCCACAACAATCCTTTATAGACTAAACCTTCGTATCCAGTACACGGTGTCGAGTGTGCAGCTCTGTCTTGGGGAATTGCGGACTTGTTAATTATGCAATTCGTCTATTTACTGGTCTGGGCTTCTGTTTCGTTCTGCAGGTTGATACTATTCTTTCCTGGTACAAAATGCCTGAAGTAGTGGACAAGTACTTTCCCGGGGGCATCTGCGGGTCAGACAAACAAGGCAGACCTCTGTTCATTGCTCCGGTGGGTTGCCTAGATCCGAAGACTTTTATGAGAGCCGTATCCCGTGCAGACTTTATTCAAAGCCGAATATATCAGATGGAGTATATACTGCGTGTCGTACTGCCAGAAGCCTCCGAAAACACCAATCAGGAGATTAGTCAACTATCTGTGATCACAGATATGCAAGGACTCGGGTTCAAACATATGTCACCGTCGTGGCTTTCCATTTTATCCGAGTCTGTCGCAACCATGGAATCCAACTACCCTGAAATCTTGGGCATCTGCTTCGTCGTCAATGCTCCACCTTTATTCTCAAAATTATATGGATTTCTCAGACCCATGTTGAGCAAAGCCACGCAGGAAAAAATTCACGTACGTTACCTTTCTGACTTTTCCTGTGAGACCTCTCTTCTATCCCAAGTGCACTTTTTCACTATGTTCCAATTATCCATTAAATGTTTCTTCCCTCTGGTTCCTTCGAATATTCTCCAACAGTTAGCATTACTCTTGCCAGATTTGACTTTGCACTGACCTACTTGTCACAACTGTGCCAGATTGCCAAAACGGATTCTCTCCCCTGATGGAACCTGTAAAATTCTCTTAACCTATTAGCGTCTCACTCCCATCCTGATCATTCAGCCTTGTAATAAATATGGATAAGCTCTTTTTCGCAATAGAGAATTTCTCGCTTTGTTCCTGATTCCTGTTTCGTGGGCTAAGATTACCTTAACTAAGCCAGAATCGCCTTAGTTCTGCTAGGTGGGTAGTTTTGCTGAGTAAGAAGAAAAGGCACCAACAGTACACTGCTACGCAGTACGGACGCTTTCCTGCTGCTCAGCCACCACCAGTCACACAGGGGCTTAGGACACTGCTAAACTCTCCCTGTCCCTACGCAGGCTCGAACCTGCACCCTCAAATTACAAGGCAGGCTTCTGATCCTTGAGACTATGGGCCGGCTGAGTAAACAAAACGATATACTCCAATCTATACACCCTAAAATTGCAACATAATTTCACTCGGAAACTACGCAACAAGACTTGTAAACTAACTGTGCCCAGAACCATGATAGTTATTTGATCTAACTTCTTCCTGGTTATCTATGCTGTCGTGTGGAATAGCCTACTAGCCACTATCAGGTCTTGCACAAATACAAGAACATTTCGCACACAATTTAGAAATTTCCTGGACCGAAACTCCATACTGATTGTGTTTTCCTCGGGTGGACCACTAAATGAGTTGCTCCAGGATGGATCAAGAAGTATATAAGCAGTGAGCAACAATGTTACACCTAATGCAGCAACAATAAAATATCATGTGATTCAAAATGTTTCAATGTCATGCGCCCCAAAATACAACTCTCACTCATGCATGAGCATGATCATTGATGTACCCATGATCTTTCCCCAACTCAGAGACAACTACTCGCACACCCGATAAATACACGTATCATTATTATCTTTGAGGGGATATAGTGGCCAGTCCTAGCCCGACGAGCGGTGACTACCGTTTCAACTAATTCATGTTGTTTACTAATGAGTAGTAATCTAAAGTCCGTCCGTTGTGCTTCTAAGTGCTGTGTCGTACACAGTCGCTATGCGGAAAGTTCCTTGCTCCCTTGGGCAAACTACTGTCCTCTGCACGCTTCGTAACTGGCTTGGCACTGGAGGATGAGCCGGGATATATCGTAGTCAAATGTCAGTCATGCAGATCTGCGGCCGTCACCTATGGCTAAGTAGCACTAGCTGCTGGCATCTGGAAGTCCATGGGGTCGGAACCCGGCAGGGGTCAGAGGAAGGCGCACCACTGAGGAGACCCAGAGGGCCGAAACAGCACTGTCTGGTGCCTTTCCAGATGTGTCGAAACCTGCTGACTGAGAGGAAGCTGCGCTGAATTGTCTCTGAAATAATTCATGTTGGTTACCAACTGCTTCTTCACCACCTTTCTCGTCACGTCAGTACTTTTTCGGACCGTATTTTACAAACTCATCGCCAATCCATGCAGGCCTCTAGGCTACACGAGTAAACGACTTGAAATTGCATTTATACTTCCACTTGCACCCAAGCGGACCCACAGCTTAAGTAGTGGTAGGAACGCGGTCCAATCCATTGGATAGTTAAAAGTCCATATCTCGCAGCCACATTGGGCCTGAACACAAGTAGTACTGAAGTGCATGCCCTTCGCTTAGGCTTAAAAACCATTGAAAACTTAACCTTTATGATCCGTTTGAGGCGGCCACGCACGTTTGTCGCCGTTTTAATCAGGAATAATTGATTGTTTTCCTGTAGAGTTGCATCATAGCATCATTTACCCGCTTGTCTCCACATGCCCGTTACTAAGCTACCCACGTTTCATAGTGGTAGTGTACTGTTGTCTTGCTTCCATCTTATTTTCTGTAGCTCGCGAATCACCCTTGTTCGATAATTGTACGACATCGCGTTTCTTTTCGGGAATTATGGTAACCGCTAATAAGCAGGTGTACGCAAGTTCCTCTTTGAGGGCCAGTCCTATCTTCGCGACTTTCTCACGAAAACTATTCTGAATGGATAATTTCCGGTTAACAAATGTTATCTCCCTTTAAGGCCTAAGGAAGTTATTGCGGTAGAAGGTCTGCACTTGAATACAGTAACACCTGTTTCTTCGCTACTGACTCAGTCTGCCTCTTCAGTAACATCTACCGAACGATTCGTACGGTATTCGTTTACTGAAGTGGTTGAATTTGAAGTAACAGCAACAGACACTTTTAAGTTAAGTTATGCGTTCACTCACCTTTTATGTTCGCAAGATATTGGTGATGTGCTTGAAAACGTTATGAAGCACAAATTCAAATCAGCGTTTGACAGAACGTGTCGGCCAGTGAACCCGAAAGTCTTACCTAGTATGTTTTTCAGAACCGACCGAAGTTGATAGTATTGACGAGGCTCTGGTGGATCGGTATAGGCGATCTGTTTAAATCTTTGGAATACTGAAGGAATGCTATTAAACGGCCATTGTCAATTGTCATCCTCATCTCTAAAATGGATCACATTACATCTCAGGAAAATCGTCGAAACATTTGTCATGCCTTCCAAACTGCGAACAGGCGTCACCTTCTTACACTTCATTTCTACATGCAAGGTTGAAGACCATAGAAGCGGATTTAGCTTGTACGCTGGCTACGATCGTGTTCACCGTATTTGTGCACTTCATCTGATTTCTGAACGGTGCCAAGCATATGGGTGACTCGTTATAGTTTTCCTAATTGACACGAAAGGTGTTTTAGAAATTGCTTTCCTTTTTTACATAGCTTTAGTTCGGCTCCCGAGACTGTATGATCCGCAACAGCTCTTTACTACAAGTGTAGCGCTTCAGAAGTACTTCATTTCTCCCTTGTCTTTACTTTTTGCGGTAGAGAAGACTGCCCTTGTCCTCAATGCTTATTCTGCCAGCTGGTCAATTAATGAATTTGGAATACACGAACGAAGTAGCGTTTGGGGCTTGCTCCAATCTGTACAAATGCGTCCGGGCAGGCTGATGCAGAGAGCTGCACGTTTCAGCATAAGCTTCTCGCTCTCAAGATGAAAGATATCTGCAGGGCATCATTTTCCTGCACTGATGTTTCATTAGCGTGTCATCACAGACTGTTGTAAGCGCACTGGGATGTTGGCAAATCACGCGGGGACCTAAATTCAATTTGGAAACTGAAGATCAGATAACCGAACCATCGCTTCACGTGTCTCTTACTCTCAAGTGTGGCGTATTGCCTCAAGGCCGGATGGACAAACTACCTGAACTTGCCATCATCAACATCAGTCGTTAAACAGATACCTCTCTATGCAACCATATTTCTTAAGGAATGAGAATTAATAGAAACCGATTGACGTAGACAAACATTCAGGTTCATTACACCTACTATTTGTCAACAACGCACTGTCGCTAACAGCTGACTGTCGTGCGAAGTTAAGGCATGAACGGTGATAGATTGCGACTTTCGTTATCACTTGTTGTGATTAGCCTGACCCCACAGCTCAACATCAGACGCACTCTGTCTAGGGGACGACAGTAAACATACTATTAGGGCCTGTTGTGAGCCACGTCTTGTTTTATCCCCAGGGCGGGTCGCGTGGGAGGCGCGAAGAATCAACAAAGCCCAGTCTAGCTGTCATTTGCTACAGCTGGCTACTTAACTTGCTTCAATTCCAATCTTGCATCATCCTCTTTGTATGACCGATAAGCATCAATAACACGTTCTGATGCCAGCGCAATTTACTCGACATTATTCCTTACTCTCTGGCTCTAGCCTGATTGTCACTGTTACGTGTACTCATTATGGCTGCGGTTACTTTGGTTTTGTCCAACACCATCGTTACTTCGCAGTTAACGAAGATACCTCAGATGGACCGTAGAAACAGATATTAACCACGTACAGGAGAATATCGAAATGCCTGAGCAATAGCATCCTTACTTCAATTCCCCCCGCTCGATGCAACAGATAGGGTGTTGTGGATTATTCTGTTCGACGGCTAGGTCGTCCAGAAATTGTTTGAAGATGAGTTCCCTGAGCTAAACTGCGAAAGCACCAGCGGTCAAACGCAACTAGTCTCCTTCTCTCTCGAATAGCTTCCACAACCATACGGTGAGGTTAGATGGACGGTTGCATTGTAGATTTTACCCTTTAGGGCGGAAGAGATGTCGAGCAGGTGCCGTAAGTGGCAAAGAGTAGCAAAACGCCCCGAGCTTTCACTCTACGGTTTGTTAGTTCATCTTCAATTCCACGCGTGCTATGTACTTGAATTTCTGAACGACTTCTAGTCGATCCGCGCCGTACATGTCAGCAAAGCTCTTGTAGATTTCCAAACTCTCGGTCATTTATTTGTACTTCGGGGTATCAGCTTGCCAGCTTGATGTGACGCATACAGCTTCGCGGTAAAGTCGATGTTCCTTTGTTGATCAGAAACCTGGTCACTTCATACCAAATTCATTAAGATGATTGACCATCTTTGGTCACCAGCATTTTTGGGATATCGCCTATATCCGGTTGGAACACCGTGTGAGCTATGGGGAGATCTACCAATTTGTACTTGTGGGGAAACCCGCTGGTGTTGCTATGGAATGTTCACCGACCTAAGACTGCTGGCTTTTGTCAGGTCATGTCCTCCATATGTTCGTTGATCACCTTCCTCGATGTGTATTATATGCTGTCACTGAACTTAGACGAAATCACTGGTGGTCAACCGATGTTGTATAGGTTGTCTTCGTTTGCGAGATGGGGACTCGGAATCAACTACATCCGCAGATGGTGTAATATTCGGGAAGCCAGTCTCATTCTTAAATCCATTCCGTTGTATCTAACTTGATGTTCCAGTCCACTTAATTTCGTCCGCCTTTTTGCTAATTTCCTCTATTTTATTTGGGTTTTATCTCCTTTTCTCATCATCTTTCACCATTATTTTCCCGATAACATGATTTATATTAACTGAATCTAATGCGATTCGGTGTTCGGTTCACGGTTGTTTGACTGGTTCGACTGAGCTGAACCCCAGTATTAATTTTGTCCGCCCTTGCAATAGGTATTGGACTCAAACTATCAGGAGACTCTTTTACGTCATTTCAATGCTGACTCTCTCCCAGCCTTCTATGGCGGTACTCTGGTCGATCCCGACGGGGACCCGCGTTGTCCTTCTCGCATTTGCTGGGCCGGCCCCGTTCCGGAATGTTACTTCACTCATCCTCGCTCATCAAACGAGAGCACCATCAGTCGACATTCGGTCTCGCGCTCCAGCAGTGCACAGTCTCTGAGCTGCAAGGAGCAACTTACCGCCGTTGAGATTGACCGCGGCGCACAACGTGATATCCCCGTTGGATTCCTCCCCGCTGGTGCCGAATTGCACTGGTACGTCCTGTGCGAATCACATGACATCGGTATTGGTTGGTTCGTGAAGCCCACTGATGGAGTTGACTTTAAGCCAACCCGGACTCGTCCCGGCGTCTCTGCTGAACTACCGTCTTACTTACTAGACTCCACTCAAGGACACCCAGGGAGACAGTCTACTAGTATAATCTCAGATAAATCGAGGGAGACAGGAGGATCACGAGATAAATCATTGACAGAGGTTGTGCCAGTTCGCCGTATTACTGGCTCCATGTCACCTTCCAGAGGCAAGTGCAAGATTCGGATACCTGGTTCATATTACATGAGACTGGACAATTCCTACAGCTGGATGAGAGTCAAACGTGTCCGCTATGCTTTCAAAGTGAGTCAAACGTGCGTTTTACCACACTTGATTAATCTTTTTCGACTTATTTAGCTCAGGTGCGTGAGCTGTTATCCCCATACAAAGGAGGAAATCCATCGTTAGAAACCTTCGGAATTGAGCCATGTGTTGCAGGTCTATCCTCCGCTTTAGTTTGTGCTTAACAGTGATCAGATACTGCCACTCATCCCTTAACGCTATAACCACTTGAACACCTTGGAAACCGCTTCACTCTGGTACCCGACTCGTTAAGTCCTAGCATACTTTTGGTTGAAGACTATGTAGTTACTGGTCTGTCGGTCAAAAGTTGTGCATCCCAGTTTATTTGCGTTTCATGCCCTGATAGTCTTAACGATGATGCATCTCGTCCCTCTAAATTGTCCACTTTTTCCCGTGCATTTCTTCCGCCGGCTGTTGAACTAAAGTTTGATGGTGCCTGCCGGTGGCCGAAACGATAAGCTGTCTTCTTTGCAACCCAGAGGTTACCATTTCGAGCCTACGTAGAGACGGGGCGACCCTCACAGTATCCTTAGCCCACGCGCGACTGATGGTAGTTGCGTGGCATCGTAGCATCGGTACGGCGTACTACTAGTGTCTTTGTCGGTCGCAACGAGACTATACCTTAACGTGGTGCAACATTTTGCTTACCTCTTCGACCCATTGAGCTATACTGAGCGGTGACCCCGGGCCCCTTGAGAGCTAATCCTACAAGGTTGTTCAGTTTTTATAGGTCCGACAAACTCAGTCGCCTGACCCTCCAGGTTGAAGCTTGGAATGGGGTGGCATCCATTTCTGTAAAACCAAATCATTGCTACCTGCTCGCTGCCCTGCGCACAGGGCTTTAAGCCAAAGGCTTTGATTGATGACTAATCGTTCTCCTATTTAGGTCTGGGCGCATTGGCAATATCAGCCTCTGTGCAGTCGTGACTAACCTCAAACTTTAACCTGTTCGAATAGGTTTGGAAGGAAGTGATCATCCCAGTTAGTGAGTGAATCCACCATACTGGCAATATACAAGGACAGTCGCACCGATTGTGCTAACCAGAGTATTAGCCTAACACCAGTGGTAACAAAATTACTGGCCTCCCTTCTCGTTTGCGGCCTCACTGCGGAACGGGAATCCCAATTTAGGGAAGAGCAAGTAGGTTTCTGTTCAGCACAAGGCTGTGTAGATCAGGTATTCCCAACGTTTATTCAACTGTGGCCTACTTTTGAATTTTCCAACTTATGCTCCCCACCCGTGATCACAACTATTTCAGCAATCTGAATCAGCTGGCAGATGTAAATCCATGCTTTCCAGTTATCACATCATTATCTTTGGTTACGATCGCTGTTTTCTACTGTTAATATCACTGTTCTTTCATTTGCAAACTTTATTTTTGAACTTCACATTCCCTAGATAACGTTCATTGGGTAGCAACAGCAGACCACTTCTTTATGATAGCGCAAAAGTCATCATAAATATTTACAATGGCATTTAATTGCTATCGGATTTTAGCTGTAAAGCATGTGATGAGTTAGGAGATACAGTAACTTAACAATATTTTTGTTCAACTGTTGATGTGAGCCTTGTGGCTGACGTCCTTGAGCAACCTTTCTTATGTCCGACTCTAGGCTTGCCAGGAAGAGTCGTGATTCCCCTCTTGCTATGATGTCCAATCTGATTCTAGTTTTAGTTAGAGGAACCACTGCTGAATGAACATTCAACCAAGTATATGGGCGGAAAAAAAGGAAATACACTTGTGTTATTTCCCATAGTCTGGTATGTATGTTAAGAACATCAGTCTTTATCCAAAAATCTCTTTTCTATTGCGTAAACTTGAATCTTTCTAGTGTGTCAATTTGTACCTCTATACGACTTTCCTGGATTTTAACTCTAACATTGCAGAGCTGTACATCAAATAGATTTAAAATCCAAACCGGGGTTTCCCTATCAATCAGGTCATGAAACCTGTTTTTCATTTCCTTACGTGTTAGTTTTAAATGACTGGCATAAACAATCAAATCGTCATCCTTCAGTTTCTCAATGACGTTAGCGAGAATGGGGAACTGAAGATTCCTGATATCCGATGTTTTGAGCATACACTTCCACCCTTTTAAGAAAAGCGATAATGGTTTCTTTACTCGGAATGTGACTGCTCAGTTTTATACTAGTACTAGTACTAATAATAATAAGTCGCGTTTTTCAAATGTATCAGCCATATAAAAGTTCAGTTCAGTTGAGCAACCATGACCCGAGCACCGACGTGCGGTGGATCCAGTTGCCACGACTCACACCGCAAGAATAACAATAAATAGCAACGGCAAGATAGTGGGGTTGAACGCAACTAGAAGATAAAGAAAATAGAAGCAAGCAGGCAGTGCGTTCCACTAATCAGAATGGAACGAAAATTGACTAGCAGATGCAAGAAATGGAATGCAGGAACATCAGTGACTGCTTCATGTCTGATTCGGTCTCCAACCATTGGTGTGGACCATCCCGAGGCCTCTATCCACCAAGTTGGCACGCACCCACCTGATCAAGTATCTCAATCAATTTCTTCAAGCTTCTATGCCACATCTTGGACTGGCCACCTCGCGGTTTCGCCCAACTTGGTGCAGCCACGGCGTATAGCGAACGCCGGGGAAACCGGTCAACGGACATTCGGAAGACATGACCTAGCCACCGTAAGCGATTAAGATTCAGCAAACATTTGAGAAAGTCAACAGAAGGCTTCTTGCCAAAAACTAACTGGCGGTGTTCCCACCAGACGTGAACAATCCTCCGCAGACACCGGTAGTCATTCGTCTATTCACTATGCATGTTAGCTAAAGGTGGAAAACAACTCAGCTATTGTGTAGATAGTCAAACACATTCACCGCGAATTGAGCAGGTCTCTGATCCATAGAGTAGAATCGGCTTTACCGCAGCGTTGTACACCCTACCTTTCACTAACAGGCTGATATCCCGCCGTCTCCATGTGGTTGAGTATCTGTAAAGCCACGCGGCCCTTTCTATTATGCGAAGTAACTTCCTCAGTGATGTGACCACCAGAGGTGACACAGCTGCCAAAGTAAGTGAACCGATCCACCACTTCTGTGGTTGTTCGCTGATAGCTAGAACCGGAGGTGTGTCGGTCCAGTCCTGCAGCGGTACTTTACACTTTGAATGTGAAAAGCACATGCCGAAGCGTGCGGCGTTTCGCGACAGTCTATCCAGCAGTGTTTGCATAGCCACTGTGTCGGACCCAAGAAGAGCTATGTCGCCCGCAAACTCCAGGTTTGTCAGTCGGTCATCTAGTAGAAATTCCACTTCGGTAGAGTTTGAAAGAACGAAGTCACTCATAATCATTTGGATAACAAAGTTGAAAAGGAAAGGAGATATAGGACAACCCTGGCGAACCCCATTTGTCATGGGGAACTCAGGAGACAACTTCCCGTAGACCCTTACGCGGCCTCGGGTGTCACGGTAGAGATTTAATAATGGAAATGAGTTTAACCGATACGTTCTTCATGGATTGGCAGTGCCACAAGCTGGCGCAGTCAACAAAGTCGAAGGCAGCTTTCAAATCAAGGAAAGCCACCGTTGTCGGTCGTATCTATGTTTGTCTCTGCTCCAACACTTGGCGAAGAGTAAATATGTGGTCGATACAACCACTTGTAGAGCGGAAGCCAGCCTGACTTTCAGTGATTCCGTACTCCCGGGGACCAGTAAGTCGTCGAAAAATGATGCTCTTGAGAAGTTTTGGAGCAAGAGAAATAAGACTAATGTCTCGATGATTTTCGCACCAAGTACGCTGATCCTTCTTAAAGATGGGCACTGCAGTTGACAGTCGCCAGTCTGAGGGAACCTCTTCACTGTCCAAATCGTGTTAAAAAGAGTAGCGAGTCCGGTCAACAATGCGTCACCACCATCTTTCAGCAAAGATGGAGAAAGGTCGTCGGGTCCAGGAGCCTTGTTCGTTTCAACTCGGAAATCTCATCTCGAATCTGTTCGAACGTGGGAGGTGTCACATCTACTTCCCACAACGGCTCAGACGATTCGGCAAGCGCCAATGTCGCAGCAGGCCTGCTGAACTGCTCCTTAAAATTTCCAGTTCTACGTGTTAGTCGACGAGGCTGAGAATGAATCAACTGTCCTTATTTCTCAGCTATTGTCTCAGACTCGTGTTCCGGTTGAGCTGGAACAGAACTCGGCTGTTCCCAATGGCACTTGCTTTCTCCATCTCACGGCCCCTTGCGAGTCACCAACGTTCCCGATCAATTCGAAGACTCCATGTCAGACGTCGTTTCAGAGAGTTACGGACGCACTGAAACTCGGTGCCTATCAGGACCTGTTTCCGTGCTTCGATCAAGCTGGTCGCATTTCCAAATATCCATTCGCAGTCACGACGTCTCAAGTTGGGTGCAAAGGATACGTCAAAGGCATTCTTCATGGTACATTTGATATTATCCCAGTTAGCGTTCGGCTCACCAACTCATTCATCACTGACAATGAGTGAACCAGTTCGTCGTGATATTGTTGAACTGCATCTTTCGAGTTCAAGTTACAGATAAGGTTGGAAGATATACGCTTCTTTGAAGTGGGAGTGGTGAGCGCCAAGCGTGCGCGCACTAGCGCATGGTCGGAATCTGGACACGTGCTCCAAATTAACCTGCAGTCTTGGACTGATGTGCGCCATCTGTAGTTAATGACAATATGGTCGATTCGGGTTCAGGTCACTGAGGAATTCGGTGGGCGCCAGCGGACTCGGTGTGAACATTTGTGCTGGAAAGCAGTGCTGCTAAGGCAAAGGTTATGGTCGGCGCACAGTTGCACGAATCCATCACCATTGTCTGTTCGGCGTGCATCAACTCCGAAGCGCCTTCTCAGGTGTTGTTCAGGATCTGAAGGTCCACTCACTTAGGCATTCAAGTCACCAGCAACAACCACGAGGTCTGTATTCTTCACTATGCGAAAGAGAGTTGAGAGCTATCGTCACAAATCGTTCAGGCAAGTTGCTTGAGTCAGCTTTAGAACGTACAAATGGAGATAATAGAATATGACCTGTAACAGACCGTGTTCTGTGCTTAGTACACTTCGGTCTAGCACGCGTCGTTGTTTTGTGTTGTCCCGGTTGGATTGGCAGTGAAGAGTGCACTGGCGAGGGCAGCGTTACAACAGCCTTCGACTTCTCCCTAACCTCCAAAGAGGTATGGATTGTGAAACTGTGTTAGTCTGACTACCTATTGGCCTGTCTGGTATGAGTGGCTCTGAAGGCACTTGAAGATTGCCACCCAGCGTAGCTCAATGGGTCACGGGGGTACGCAAACCATCGCACCACGCTAAGATTCATTCTGGTTCGTGACCACATCAACAATCCCACGGGCGCCAATATAGCTGCCCTGATATATTTATGGATGACTTCTAGCTGATCACTGCCAAGGATCAGTGCAGGGGTTGGCTCCCGCCAATCTTGGCGAAGAACTTTGCATTTCGACGGCGCGTAGCATGGCCCGAAACGATTGACAGCCAAATCCTGTTCATCAGGTCCGACAGTATCATTGATACTGAAGACGAGATGATCTTTTCTTCAACATTATGTGAATTATAACTTTTAGCAGTTAACTTGCTCCGTCAGAAACTACTTTCTTTAAAGTTGGCCTTTTTCCGAAACTATCCCACAGGTCTTTTCCACCTCTAGCTACCTGTATAATGATGATGATGATGATCCCGCAGCTTTCTGAGAAAAATCCATGGACTTTCCGCTTTCGTCCTTATGAAAACTTTCCAAATGATTTTTATGTTTACTTGGTCGCATACTTTCATTCGAAGGAATGTTCTGGCAAATTAAACACATCGATAGAGTGAGTTTTGTGGCTATGTGATGTATTCAAATGACAGGTATTCCACGGAGTATTGCCGACACCAGCGAGCTCATCTCTGAAATATGCCAATTTTAGTTGTCAATATGTAATATGATAGTGCTATTGTTCTTTTGGTGTTACAGAACACCATTCAGCAAGGCGGAACACATAGATAGTATGAATGGTTGATGGTAATAAATCTATTCTTTCTTGACAATGAGATTATAAAACAGACATATGGTAAGCATAATTGTAACATCAGTTGATGGCTACAAAATGAAAACACAAAAATGTGGCAAAGCTGTTTGAGACAAGTGAAAGGTAATATCTGAGGATGTTTTTGAAACTACCGTGGATAGTTAAAATGACAGAGGAAAACTTCTTGACAAACGTCAATGAAGAAAACTTAGAAAATGACAAAATTCATTGGACAATCAGTACAGGAAGTCGGATCAAACAGCGATAACAGGTAAAACGAAAGAGAGGAGAGGCAAACACGGAAGCTGCGGTATATTCCAGAAAATGTCATGGAAGATTGAACAACAAAACTTATAGCGTTCATCCCATATTGCCAAACGTGGCGCTCAGTGCGTGTTGTCCAGTAGATATATATATATATATATATATATATATATATATATATATATATGGCATCAGTATGCTTCTAAAAAATAGTAATGTGTCAGCTGTATGCCGTAACGACGCTTCGCTACCGCGCGACCAACACCAGTGGCGCGTGGGCCGCGTTTACCGCTAGGACGCTCCCCCCCCCCTACGCGGATTCTAACTGCTGACCTTATGATTGCAAGCCAGGCGTGCAGACCATTCGGCCACCAGTCGACAAAGAGCTATCACAAACCATGGAAATCAGAGGAAGGTACACTTGTCATGAAAAAAACTAACACAACACAGAGAAATCCATGGTTTCATCAGAGAGCAAGATGCTACCCGGTTGCCCAGACCGAAGTATGGTGTTGACTTAGGGAACGCCACCCCGATCCTTTGACCAAATAGCCCACCCGCAAGTCAGCGGGACGAATTCAGGGGATCGCGCTCATTGGGTGCCAGTGATTGGTTGCACAGTTTCTACGCCTTTCGTTTAGTCACTTGACAAACGGGCCCAATCCTCCCCGTAATTTCAGCTTCGCGTTGCTGGATACAACGCTCCACCGGAGTGATGCAAGGGCACTGACTTTATTTAGTGGCGAGTTTCATCCACCACGTCGCAGTGTCGTTAAACTGACACTTGTGGATTTGCCATGTGCAAATCCACCACGTCCTGGAACACTGCCGCCGAACTATTTGCTGAAACGGGATAAGCCCGAACCACTCAGGTGGCACCACGAGGAGGTTGTTCGGCAAGCCAGCCATTATGTATACATCATGTTGCATATACTCACCATATAAACTATATCTCAACACCTATGATGTAAGTCGATAAGACTGCTCACTAATCTGATGACTGGAGCTAAACTGAATGTTATGTCTGGTTTTCACAGGTTCACAAACAGCCACTTGCGCATGCGTCATTCATGTTGATGGCCGGTAGTGACCAGAGGAGATCAGGGCGCGGACATAAACTATCGAAGAGTTTATTGAATTGACTTTGTTATTTGAGTCACCACCCCCACTTTTCACAGTATGGCTCTACTGAAAGTATTTCTCATCCCTCAGTTTCTGGCAATTCCCTGTGTCCCTGCAAAGGGGACCACGTGGTTCCCGTTGAGAATGAATATTATAGACCATATGTTCAGTTTGCGGCAGGTGCTAAACTAGCACCACGCATACCGCAGACTGACAATGCATGGAACACTGGTATGTTACAGGCAAAAAAGCAGATGCCTAGCAACTCCCGTAGGATGGCCAAAAAGAGAACCACAATATGGTGAATAGAAAACAAAGGGATAAAATGAAAATCATTTTGGTGGACTCACCACAGCCTTAACACAGGTAGGCAGAAAAGATTAACCTCAGTAGTGTAGGTTAATTCTGATTGTACAACATTCGTCGCATTCTATCGTCCCTCGAGACTCACAGACTATATCTCGTAGTGTAGGTGGGTTAGGGCAGCATCAAGGCAGATAGGCTGATAAAGTTGGGGCGGAAACATTGTAATTTGGGAGGGAGTTCCAAGGCTGATACACAGGAAGAGTGTAAAGCTTCCGTCGACATTCTAGCCGACTGTATTGCATGGCTAACTTGAACTGGTGACCCCTCAAATTCGTGTTGTGGCTCGGTAGTAGTAGGTGACGGCAAACGTGATTGGGTTTCCTTAGAATCTGGTAGGTCATAATGAGGTCGCCCCGTAAGTGCCGCTACCTGCCACTGTATAATTTTAGGGTCCTCAGTCTAAGTTGATAGGTAAGATTGCACAACCCTTTGCTGTGCTTCGTGGCTCGTCCCTGTGGAGTCTCGAGCGCTGCGATGTCTTGTTTGCGCCAGGGGTGCCACACCTGGATTGCGTATTCCACATGAGGCCGCACTTAGGTGTTAAGCAACTGAGAACAGACAGAGGGATCAAACCAGCCAAATGCCCTCCGCAGCATGCCAACATGTTGGTTCCCGGTCTTTGGCCCCTTCTCACCTTGTTCTGAGCAGCCCAAATCAGTCTGAACTAGTACCCCAAAGTCACGCTCCTGAGTGACTGCTTGCAGGACATGATCTCCAAATTTCTATGTGATGTTCGGCTGGTGGCGCATGTGAACCACCTTACACTTCCCCGAATTGAACTGGAACAGATTGTGGACTGACCATCCATACACTCTGTCCAGGTCTTCCTGAAGGGCATCATGATCTGCTGGGTCGGCGATCGTCAGCGAACATCAAGAAATCTGCGGCAATCAAACGCGTAAGCTCGTTACTGAACACGAGAAACAGACGCTGCCCCAGAACTAATCTTTGTGGAACTCCACATTCGACCTAAATGGGATCGGACAGCGCACTTCGAACTCTGACCTGCAGTTACCGATCTTGCAGGAAATTCCTGATCTACCCAAGGACAGGATCACCAACTCCATAGCTTTCGAGCCTGTGAAGCAGGATGCGTGGTCCATTCGGTCGAAGGCTTTAGAGAAGTCGTGATAAATGACGTCTGTCCATCTGCCTGTATCGGCCGCTTCCGTCTAACTATTGCGTGAAATCAGTAGGTTGGTAGTGCATGAACGATGCTGACAGAAACCATGTTGCTCGGGTTCTATGATGTTGTGGCGTTCTAGATGGTCTACTAAGGCCTCAGCGATGATTGCCTCAATCACCTTTGAGAGCACAGAGGGGAGGACCACTGGGCGATAGTTGACGGGTTCCCAGTGATTACCGCTTTTGAAAATTGGAGTGCTTACGCCATGCTTCCACATGGTAAGCACAATTTCTTTATCCAAGCACGTTTGGAAGAAACGCGATAATGGCCCGGCCAGTGTTGCTGCTACGTTTAGCGCCCTTGGGTGAATATAGTCGATTCCGGGAGAGCTATAGGTGCGTAGTGAGAGCAGTTTCTTCGACACAGCTGCGGCAGTAAAATCGATGTTGATAAGTGTGGAAGTTGGGGATAGGGATGTGGGTATGTAACACTGACGGACGTCTCTTTGGAAGGTTGGAGCAGACTGCATTCGTAGGGCGTTGGCAGCATCTTCGGCACTCTGTGCCACTCCGACTGGCGTGTGGGGGGGGGGGGATATCGAGCTTCAGTTTCCGAATGGTGTTAACATGCTTGTATAGGAGCTTAATGTTGTTGGCAAATTTACAGGCCAAATGTTGTTGGTGTGTCAATCTGTCCTCGAGGACAAGTGTGTTACAGTGATTGCGCTGGGTCACCTAATCGCTCCAGGTTTCGGGACTAGAACAAGCTCTGTAAGTGTGCCAAGCTGCGCTCCTTATTGACATGCGCTTGCGAGTTCTGCTTCTGATGAAAGAGGACGGATTGGTGGATCGAACCCTCTTTGTTTCCGAAGCAGTTGCGATTAGATTGCTGAAGCGTCCAACAAACGGAATCCAGGCGCTATCACTTGAGCCACCTTTAAAGAACTCCCAATCGGTCGTCTCAACTAGGTTGTTCAAAATGTTTTAATGCGTGCTAGTATGTGTTAGTTCTGTGTGTTCCTCAGGATATTCAGCGTAACAGTCATTGTTATAAAGTAGGGTGACACGATTGTTTAACCCTAGTGGGGTGTCTATAAATGGCCTGTCGATCATGAGTTCCTCATTTGTAAAAACGAGGTCAAGTATTGATGGTTTGTTATCAGCTCTGTATCTAGTAGGTGAGGTGATGTAACTGTAGAGCGGGATACTTGCGATAATTTCTTGCAGTTCGGCCTTGTGTGTTTCGTTGGGGCATGCCGAGCTTTCCAAATCGTGCACGTTGTAATCGCGGGAAATAAGAACTTGATTACAACTTGGGGGTAAGCATTTCGTCAGTGATGATATTAGGTGGGAATCCATCTCTGGATTGGATGATAGAGACCGATATACGACTGTCACGAAGCAGTTGTCGTTGTGTCTGAGACGCAAACGGCACCATAGCGAATCGGTGACCCGCGTCTCCGGATCATCCAGTGGTTCACATTGTAAGTCGTTACGATATTATAGGATAGCACCGCCTCCCCTGCTGGGACGATCGTGTCAGAACAAGAACATACCCTGAATCGTGATCTCGGCATGTGTTCTTCGATTTCAAGAGTGCGCTCGATGCATTCTGTTCGAAATACTTGCGAAGAAAGGTGTTCCCACGAAATATATGAATATTTTTCGTGCGCTGTACTCGAGCACTACAGGCCGCGTCAGGGTCTACGGTGAGTTGTCGGATATCTTTCCGACAACTACTGGCGTCCATCAAAGTTGCTCATTTTCCCCATTTTGTTCCACTTCGTGGTGGAATCCTTCATGGAGTGTTCCCCTGAAGAATCTCACGATACAGGCATTGACGTGCTGCCTGATGAAAAGCTAGTTAGTCTTAAATATGCAGACGATATTGTCGTACCCCATTCAACTCTGAGTAGCCTCTCTAGAGTAGTACCATCACTTTGCATGCGCTTCGTACCAATCTTTTTGCATGACCGCTTGCCACTTGATGTGCCCTGACTCTTGATAGCGAAGAACTCAAGGTAGTTAATTGATTCACTTTCCTTGGCAGCTGCATCAGTGACGACCAGCGTATAACCACAGAAGTCATGACACCCATCGTAAAAGCCGCAACTGTCTTTCGAATATGCGACGTCTGTGGCGTCAGAAAGGGATTTCTGTCTGTCTAAAACGCCGTGTTTGCGTAGTCACAGTGAGGGCCGTTCTGCTTTCTGGTAGTTAAATTTGCACCTTCGATCTGAGGATCTGAAGCGCGTTCAAGTCCTCGGTCATCGCTGTCTGCGGAGCATTGCTGGTGTAGTATGACACCAGCGTGTTCGCAACGATGACGTACATAGGCGTGTACTAGGCAGCGGTAGTCGGGCTGCTTCTTTCTAACAACAGATAGCGCTGAATAAGTTGCGTTGACTTGGGTACGTACTACTTGTGCCGGGTCAGTGCTTACCGAGGATAACCTTGTTTTGTTTACCAGGCGTAGGGTTGTGCAAGGCTCGATGTGGGCAAAAGTTAACTTGGCAGTGACAACAAAACTCGGTGTCATTGGTCCGACTCGCCTTCTAGTTTGGAATGCTTGGTTCGAGACGCTGCGGGACAAATCTCTGCAGTCGACACCTGTAGTGTCTGCTGTCGTCTCCTGGTCGCACTGTCCGTTTAAAATGTGCTTGGAGCTGATTATGACGCGGGGCAGTGAAAGCCGCAAGGAAGCTGTCTCGCTGAAACGGCCTTATCATTGCACGATAGCCAGCCGTTTGTGATGGTATGTTGTTGATAAGGTGTAGGCTCCTGAATGTTTGCTTATGGCACTAGGGGTTTTCGCCAGATCCCCTTTCTCTCCCTGTTATTACTTTTCTTTCCGTAGATCTTGGTGGTTGCGTGGTAGCGAAGCGCCAGTTCAAATAGCACGTGTGTTGCTGTTGATGATGATGATGACCGGCATTGCCAGGTTTCAATTTACTGTTTCTCGTGCACTACAAATCCGTTGCCTACAAAAAACATCCAAGTGTGAAAGAAGGGCATGCAATCAGATAATGCTGGCACTGATAATTACCCCGTAACACCGTGGCCAAGATGTTGCGCGCAGGGAGCTAATGGCTTATAAAGTACTACGGCGTGGAAGTTATCCGCTTAGAACCCATGTCTGTTAAGCTCTTGGTCCGATACGTTATCCACTAGGTTATGCGGCCACTCATAACCTTGGTGAAATGCTAATTGTTCACCTCGAAGGATCCTAGTCACCATGCGTTGATGAGGTTGTCGCTCACTGTCCTCTTGTTTACAGCACCCTTTGCTCTAGATACACCCCTCCGGCGCTATGCTCACAACTTAATAATGCCCTATGTGGTTTCCTCAGTGTGCATATTATTCCTCTCTTATCATTATTGCATAAACGTGCGAAACAATCCGCATTAGTGAAATTGAATTTGGCAGAAATCACGGCTTACGTAGATGATAATGAATGAGCCTACCTCACTCAACTCCACTTGTGATAGTTGCTAGCAAATTTCGCTTGGCTGATACCAATCGACTGTCCCTCTTTGGTTGGAACTTGCATACCTGGTTTACCGGCCCCCTTCGTCTATGGGTGTATTCACGATTCACTCCACTAACTGGTCCATAGCCACAATCGCAGATCCAATGGAACCTACCTGTGCTTAACACTCTGAATGAATATGTTTGTCGACTGAGCTCGGCACACCTGTGGTAGTTTGCCTGTGTATGTATGTGACAGTTTGTCGACCCACCTAAGTCACGGTCTGGGTTTGTAATTTTTTCAAATATGATATGAATTTATCGCTCACTTTTCCCTTTGTCACCGCTTCCGACGCGCCCACAAATCGTAGCGCTAACTCAGTGAAAGACGACTTCCATCAGCAACTGAACGAGTTCCTTCATCACAGAAGTAGCACAGATACTGTAGTGCTGGCTTGGCATCTGAACGCGCAAGCAGGAAAATTGTCCACTGATTAGCCGTATCTGAGCGGCCAGCACGGTTTAGCCTCTTCTAATGATAATGTTGCGAGGTTATTTCATATGCGTGAAGATGCTCTCCTATTCCTCGCGAGCACTAACTTCCGACACAGCACCCGCCAGAGGGTGACATGGTGCCCACCAGCCTTGGATGCACATCGATCACATCGCTATCAGTTACCGCTGGTGAGAATGCATCCAAAACTGTCGCTCGATTTGGAGCATATGTGTGGACACTGACCATGAACTTGTATTCGCTGACCTGCGGATGCATTTTGGCGGACGTCCGCAACAACGGTGTGATCGCATCGACACACGCCAACTGGCGAAGCCAGATGTTCTAGTTGCATATCGAAGTACGCTGACATCCGATTTTTAACGCTCACTGAGTGCACTTGAAGGTCATTAGTCGCATGTTCACCAGACCTTATTAGCAGCAGGCAAATCTTCTTGTGATAAATCTTATAACGGACATTCTCATTAGGTCTCTACGTAACCTCTGGAACTTATCGATGCTCGCCGGCGCCTTTCGGCTGGAAGCGAACACAACGAGACTCGCAAAGATCTCAGGCAAAACCCGTGCTAGCCCGGCCCGTATCCTTAAGGATCGCAAGCCTGCCTTGTAATCCGAAGGCGCGGCTTCGAGCCTGCGCAGCGGCCGGACGACCCTCTCAGTATCCTTAGCCCACGTGCGACTGATGGTGGTAGCGCGGCAGCGATGCGTCGGTACGCAGTACCGATTAAGGTCGCAGGACCAGATGATTTTCCTCCAGCCCTTTTCGAACTCGGCGGATCTGCTCTTGTTACTGATTTACACTAGTTACTAGTGAATCTTTGGGAGCAGAGAACTGTTTCAACCGACTGGAGCCGCTCCGTTATCGTCCTGAACTTCAAGGGGCTCTCAGTCGGAATGCAGCAACCATAGAGGAATCAGTTTGCTCTTCATGGCCTCCAAATTGCTTGCTTCTGTCATCACATATTGACCGGCACTCGTGAGGAGCAAACCGGGTTTCATCGAAGTCGGGGCTGCATCGATCACCTCTTCACTGCACGTCAATTATTTGAACACCGTCACGTATATTGGCGACACATTGTAGTCGTGTTCCTCGACATCAAAGACGCCTTAGATTCGGTGAATTGATAGGTTCTTTAGGATTGTCTTGTAATGAGAAATGTGCCGAGAAATACGTAAATATTATGCGAGTGCTTTACGCGTGTAGCTCGGGCAGAGTGAGGGATGACGGCAAGTTGTCGCCGTCCTTTAATATCTCCAGCGGTGTAAGACAGGAATGCCCGCTGTCACCTTGCCTCTTCAACTTCGCTGTCGATGAAATCGTGGAAATCGCATTAACTGGACACGACTTAGAAGGTGTAGAGCTGCTCTTAGGTGAACGAATTCTCGACTTCGAGTTTTATGATTACGTTACCTTCATCTGTGACAGCTCACAAATGTGTCAAACCTCACTAGGCAGATTAGCACTGGCTGTCAGCCGTTTCTGGTTTTGCTTTGCACCCTCAAAGTGCAAAGCTTTCCATCAACATTGGCAAGAACCGCCTCTTGCGCTAACCCTTGATGGGGATCAGCTAGAAGTAGTTCAGAAATTTAACTACCTAGGCAGTTGTGTCAGCGCCCGTGGAATCGGAGACGGCATCACGAACCGTATAGCAAAAGTTCGAAGCGCTTTTGCTAATCTTCGCCGCTTATTGTGCCGGTGCGATATCACTATCGGAAAGTTTTTGAATTGATTTTGTTATTTGAGTTACCACAACCCACTTTTCACAACATGGCTCCATTAAAATTAGTGTATACAACGCAGCCGTACGTTCGACCCCACCTTACCGTTGTGAAATCTGGCCCATTTGATTGGCAGACATGAAGAGGTTAGTTACGTGCGAAAACCGGTGCCTTCGCAGTTTGGATCATATTTGGTGGGAACACCGTGTGAGCATTGCGCACGTTCGACGCCTTGTTTATAAATAAATAGTTTTATTCTCTGTGAACCGAGACCCACCAGTACAAGCATAATCACAGGGAGAGAAAGTGCACCGCTCAGCACCATTATATCACGCACCAGGCTCCGATGGCTGGGTCACGTGTTACGCAACCATTCGACGCTCTTCAACCTTTTTAAGCTGTATGCTGATTCCCTTCTTATGAAATATGGTTGACGGCATCCGATTCCGGATTTGCCTGTCACTGCGGCCGCCATGGTGACTGTCACTGTACGCCCGCGTATAGAGTGGTAATAGAGGCGTAAGCAGATCAAATTTTTGATAAGCAGGCATCCTTTTTCAACATCCGGTACAAGTGCCTCACAATGGCCAAGGAAGATGACGAAGATTGGGTCACCTACTCGAGCCGTGTAAATCATGAGTGAGAACTTTCACAGTTTCACACGATGAATGCCGACCAGTACAAATGCCTCATTTATGCTAGCGACTTACAAGCAGCCAAAGATGCAAATATACGAACAAGAATACTGAGCAAGATTGAACAGAATCCTGACATCATATTGCAACAAATAACCGGTGAGTGCCGGAGAATGACGAACCTGAAGCATGATACATCAATGATCCGGTTGTCCAATACGAACGAGCATGACCTCATTTGTGCAGTCAACCGGACTCCCCAAAAAGCATCAACTCATGTGAGTCCATCACATTCCAAACCTCCCTCTCCTTGTTGGTTTTGTAGAGAATGGTATGTCGCTCGATACTGTCCCTTTATGAATCACATTTGCAACCGATGTTGCAGAAGAGGTCACAAAGAGCCGTATTGTTTGGCACGTGATCCTACTCTGTCCAAAAAGAAGTGCAACGATGCCACATCGTTCATACGGCCCGAGAGGAGCAGAACAATCACTGCGACTTTCAAGCTTGATGGCGTCAACAGGCATAAGTACACCTTGGTGTAAATCAATGGCAGGCAAGTGGAGTTACAACTTGCTACTGCTTCTGATATCACTCTGATCTCCAGCGACACGTGGCGCAGACTGGGGCGGTCAACACTTGTACAAACGACCCATACAGCATGGAATGCTTCAGGTGGTACGTTACAATTGCTTAGTGAATTGAATTGTCAAGTCAATTTCCGAGGCCAACAAATCCACACAACGTGCTTTGTGACAGACCGACCGGGGTTAGTTTTGTTGAGACTCGACTGGATGGAGGACTTGAATTTGCTTGATCAGCCGTTAAACAGTATATGCCAGCAGTTGCAAGTCAGACAAACTACGCAGATGCCAACGATGAATCTTGAATTGCGCAACCAAATTGCAGATCTGAAGCGACGCCATGAAACGTTGTTCAAACCAGGTCTCAGATGCTATCGCATAACCAGGTTGGAGTTGAACTTCAAACCAGATGCCAGACCAAGGTGCTCGGTGCCGTACGCAACTCCATCTCTAGTGGAAGCCGAGCTAAATCGTTTGCAATCCTAAGGTATAATCGAACGGGTCCACTATTCAGAATGGGCGACACCGATTGTGGTGGTAAAGAAAGCAAACGGTGAGATCCTTAGCTGTGCTGATTTTTCAACAGGACTGAATTCTGCGCTGGAGACGCATCAGTACCCACTGAATGTGCTAGAAGACTTGTTCTTCAAACTCAACGGTGGCAAATGCTTTGTAAAACTTGAACTAACTGACGCTTACTCGCGTTACAGTTGCTGATGAGTGCTGAACATTACTAAAGGTTACTACGCACCTCGGGCTTTCCAGTACAAACCATTGCCATTTGGGGTGAAAACCGCACCGGCTATTTTCCAGCAACTTATATATACCCTGCTGAACGATATTCCCAATACCGCGGTCTACCTGTGTGATGCATTGCTTATGGGTGCAGACCCGCAAGACTTGATGCGCACACTGGAGAAAGTGATTTCACGTTTGGAAGAAGTTGCATTTCTATTACGGGTTGGGAAATGTGAGTTCATGTTAGATAGGAGTAAATTCCCCGGTTTTATCATAGACAAACATGGCCGGCGCCCAGATCTCACCAATATCGAAGCTATCAGACAGATGGAACCTCCGAAAGACGCCGCAGAGCTTCGCTCATTCCACGGTCTCGTGAGTCACTGCAGGCCTGCATCAAACCAGAGGTCCGCCGAACCAGTTTCTGACGAAAGATAATGTTTGGCAATGGACGAGGGGATCCCTGCAGTCCTTTGACGCAGTTGAAACAGCACTCACTTCTGATCTACTGTTGACTCATTTTAATCCGAACTTGCAAATCATCATTACCTCGACCGCTTCCAATTACGGTATTGGCACCGTTATTTCCCACTTTTTTCCGAACGGAGGGGAGAAGGCTATTGCACTCGCAGCACGGTCCCTAACGTCACCTGAGAAGAGCTATAGTCAGATTGAAAATGAAGCACTCGCAATCGTTTTCGACATGAAGCGGCACCATAAGATGCCCCATGGCAGGCATTTCATCCTCCTGACTGATCATAAGCCATTGCTATCGATATTCAGCTCAAAGATAGGAATTCCTGTTTTTACTGGGAATCGGTTACAAAGATGGGCAACTATACTGTTGGCGTACGATTTCAGTATACAGTATCGACGTACGCAACAACTCGGCCAAGCGCATGCACTGTCTCGTCTCATTAATTCGCATCCAAAGGTGAACGATGATTGTGTGATCGTAGCCATAGAGTTCGAGCCGGAATTCCACCGATTCCTGACCGATAATATCAGAAGACTACCCGTGCCTGCTGACACTGTTCGCGCGGAGACTTCCTGAGACAGAACCTTAGAGAAAGTGATGCATTCCGTGCAAACAGGTTGGCCAAAAGGTGGTATCCCTGCTGGCTTGCGGCCTTTCTTCATTCGACGTGGGTCACTGTCCGTTGTGGACAATTGTTTGATGTTTGGAGACCAAGTGGTGGTGCGTAAGAAATTGAACAGGCAAGTCTTACGGCAGTTTCATGCCGGGCATCCAGGTACCAATCGTATGAAAGCCTTGGCACGCAACTTAGTTTATTGGCCCGGAATGGATTCAAAAATCGAACAATTCTGTCAATAATGGGAATCCTGTCCATTGACGGCGTAGGCCCTTCCCAAGTGCCCCTGGCAACCTTGGCCCAAAGCAGAGAAGCCATGGCGGCGAATCCACTTAGATTATGCAAGACCAATCACCGGTCAATCCTATCTTGTTTTGGTGGACTTTCTCCAAGTGACCCGATGTGATCTCGATGCAAAGTACGACTGCCCAATACGCGATGGATAAGCTGTTCCAGTAGTTCGGCCTACAAGAGATGATAGTGACAGATAATGATACACAGTTTACTTCAACTTCCTTTCTCGAGTGGTGCAAAGAGAAAGGAATTCAGCAGATGTTCTCACCACCCTATCTTCCGCAATCAAACGGACAGGCGGAACCATTCGTGGATACCTTCAAACGTGCTCTTTGTAAACTGGGACAAAACAAGGTCGTAAAGGACCCGATCCAGTCTTTCCTGTGTGCGTATCGGAATGCGCCTAATCCAAACGCCCCAGATGGAAGATCCCCTGCCGAAATTTTTTTGGTCGAAAGATCCGGACATTGTTCGATAACCTTGTGCCAAGCAGAAAAGAAAAGCACTGTAGTTGCTCAGTAGAGGAAAATCTGACGGACAGGCTCCGTCATTTCACAATTGGTGACATGGTGTTGTCGCGAGACTTCCGAGGAGGTGATCAACTGGAAGTGATCCGCAGAAAGGGCCGAGTCATTTACGGGCTAATGGTAGTAAATGAGAAGTGGGTCAGGCACGCCAATCAACTGAGGCCTAATCACGGCAGGGCTCAAACTTCCTCGGAACCACCATCCTTACCGTGGGACATTCTGCTAGACACGTTTGGTTTGGAGAGGAAGCTGAGCGGCTACGTGAATCACAACAGAATCTGCAAGCATCAGCTGATACACAATGCACGCCGGCCCGGAAGCGGGACGACCACAATGTCTATAAGTTGATCCCAAAGCGAAAATCTATGGACAAAGTCGAGTTCGAACAGTACGCTTGGCATACTCAATTCGAAAGGGGAGGTAATAGAGGCGTAAGCGGAGCACGTAGGCTGTCCGCTACATGCAAAGGTCATCAGCACGGGTGTGCTACGAGTTTTGACCTTTCCACTGCATTTGGAAATCGAGTGAGGATTGAACGGCCAGGAAATGCCAGCCCGCGTCAAAGGAATCGAACTATCCCGTCAATATGATAAACCTGTGGAGCGGAGTTCACTAACACTGACTGAAAACCAGACCCAGAAGACTGAGTGACCTTGACCTCTTAAATTAGAATGTTTCGTTTACCAATGAATAGAGTTAACCTCTCCTGGAGAAATACTCTCTGTCTACCGAGTTCTAGCCTTTTGTATTCCTTCGGTTGTCTCGGCGCGTGACTGAGCAATCAGACAGTCGCAGTCTCACAGGGCAGCAAAGCAGCAGTACAACAGTTATCACTGGCAGAGAGCAGAGGGGAACAGCAGCGTTACAACAAGTGGGACCATAGGTGGCTTGCGCTACACCGCCCACATCTCCATCCACACACTCCGTATCCAATGTAAACCCGGAGGAATAAGACCAGGAGGTATGAGGATGGGAGCCACGTTTCATCGATGGAGCTGACTCACACTCCTTCAGCATGCACAGCAGAAGTATTTCTGTCTACCTAATTTGGGAATCATGCATGCCAGACATACACAAAGCAATGGCTGGGCTGTAGTCCGCTCCACATTGGATGGAACCACTCATTGAGCCTCGCACGGCCAGGAGGACCGTGCACCCGGTCCAGCAACGATCACCTATCTCCTGGAGCCAGTATGGAGGAGGCGGTGTGTAATAGACTAGTAGACACCTTGTCAACATTCACATCAAGCGCAGCCACCCCGGGGATATCAGTCAACAACCAACCCTTGAAATGCAAGATGCTCAACGCACAGGCGCACGTACATACCAAATGCAATGATGCGACACACATACCACATCAAACGCCTTATTGGCCTGCGTCAGTGAATCTAATGGATGCGGACGCAGCGCACATACCAATCGTTACATTGCTTATGCTTAGATAATCAGTTGACTCTTCTTGGATGCTGGCCCCACGTGGAAACGCTGGTGGTTTACCAAACCCGCTCGGATCAGGCACTCGCAACCGCAGATGCTACAGCACCATACCCTTGACGTCTCTGGGCTAGACTCCATCGGCGCCTATCCTTTCCCTACCCTGCCTTTCCCCTCTGCATGTAACAGTGCTTTCTTCTGTACCTAGGCAACCGGCCACTTAATCAACTCACGCCATTCGCGCCTATCGACGTACACAAATACGCTCATGTATTCATGCAACAAGATTTAACGTTACCAGTGAACTTGCAACGTTTCTGTACATTTACATATCATTCATGTACTTTTACAATAGTCATGTTTATGCAGGCGTTCCTCGCATTTCGAGAATATACCGTTTATTTCTTTAGAAAGGCTGCTCGGCACATGGTTACAGGAATCGATCGGTTTTGTCTGTTCGTCATGCATTGACCCACAAACGACCTCCTTAGTGTTGTTCAGAGTCCGAAAGGCGACCGATTTAGATATTAATGTTATCGGTAATAATAATTGTCATTCGGATAAGAAATGAGAGCTTACCATGAGGTTATCTTGCATACCCTCAGAACTGCGGTCGATGGGACGTAAGCGGAAGCGACGAAAAGGCACGTTGTCTTCATATGGTGCTTGTTAACTCTGCACACATGCGACTGTTTACTGACATGATGTCATCTAGATCTCATTCAGCATGTTTAGTGAAGTCGATACCGACATTATAACTACCTTTAACCGTTGGCTCAATAACTCCAGAGGCGCGAAGAGTGTACTCATTTTCTACAGGTTCAGAAGCAGGAAGTCGACTACGACGTTGTTAACTTGTATGCGTGTTTCGGAGCTACAGCAGACATAAATACGACGAGAGTGAGTTAGTGTTACCTGTTGATCGAGCTGTCCCAGAGCACTGACGTCAAATGAACCAATTTGAGATGAGAACCTTGGTTTGAAGGATGAGTTCCATGTATCGATAGCAGCAGTTGGTAGGTTATTGGCAGCCCCTTGTTCGACAGACGGAGTATGAGAGTTACATATTGGAGAAAATGCATAGTAATACTGGCGACGGTGTTAAGAGAGCAGATGATACTCTCGCTGCCCATTCTGAGAGAGGTTTCGTTCGAGATGCCCTTCAACTCAACAGTCTAACCCACATGGCAGGGGGAAGCAAGTTCAACACAAGAACGTACTGCAGACCCACTGGGATCTGTTTGCTGCCTACTACATGATATCCTTGCAGATTTAGGACAATTCACTTGTTTTACGACCTGCGACCACGGTCGACCCCAGGTAGAAGTTGGCGAGTTTGCACCCATTTGATCAGCAGCTTCCTGGCTTGAGGCGGATGGTAGAGAGGGCGATGAGTTGACTGAACACCTAACCAATCTGGTATGAGGGTGTTGAGGGAATGTCGATTCCGCGAAACTACACACCCACGGCACGGACTTCAATTCTCGCATGGGTAATCAAAGGGTTACGCCGCGTGACATGTACTGTGGCCACACAACTTCCAAACCACAGCGCAGCGGGTTTACGTAGGTAATTTCATCTCGATAAAACCCATACCCGGCGTAGTGAGTCATTTATGCTTGTTCTGGAAGAGGTAAGTATTTCCCGGAAACATTATTTCAGCGATTAATCCATTATCTCATCGATTCCGAATATTCTGGAAGGTTCCAAGCATTACATGTGACTGCCAGCCTGAAGATTAGTTGAATCGGTATGGCACTGCTAGATCTGCTAGTTGACCTTCCTACCCTAGAAGTCGGTCATTAAGTGGCCTATAAAATCGAACAAGGTCTGCTTAACTTGTACAGTGTTTTGGCAGCGGTTAACTCGTTGTTTTGTCGGTTTTTTTTGACTTCTGATTTTTCATCTGATTAGGTTAACAGTGTGGAGCAATTACGTGCGTTTTTCGGAATCGCAACAAGTGGGCAGATCTAACGGTGCTGTAAATAACGGGGTGTCCCGACCTATGTTGCCTTTCACTGGGTCAGTAAAAGCGTTCATACGAAAGCCCTGTCTTTCTCTTTATAACCATGGTATGGTCGTGGGATCGCGTGGGTGCGTCACCAGTTGGCAGGATGTCCGCTCATCGTCCACACGGCGGCTAAGTTTCATGCGGTCGTAATCGGCCCGAAACACGTAGTCGTCCACTCGACTCGTGTGAGCGGGACTTAGTGAGGTCATTGGGTTCGTCTGACGAAGGGGGCCATAACAAATGGGCGACGGAGTGTTTTTTTAATCCGTGGCAGTCGAATGCGCTGATTTGAAGCAGATGTCACACCAACAGCTGAAATGAATATCCTTATTAACTGATAAACTGTTCAGCTTTTTCATTCAACCGGGTTTCGTTGGTAGCTCTCAATCGGTTGATCCGATTACTCTCAACATCTCGGATTTCCTTATGACCCCAATGCCTGCGTAACTTTTGTTGCATGGTACACGCAATACGGGGCTTGTTCCCCATTGACCTGACAGCTCAAGTTGGATCCACCGCACTTCGGTGCCCGGATCAGTTGTTTAACTGAACTGAACTGCTCACTATTTTGTCATTTGGATGCGCGCTTTCTATGCCCACCATCCTGGTTGCTCTAACTACTCTTCTCTGGTCTAAACGGTGCACTTCGACACTGTCGATGAGTCCCCGTTTCAAGTGTAAGGGCGACTATCATCAGCCATTATTTTGATCCTTTTTTCCCCATCTTCATATGTGTCTCCATTCACTCCATGCCTCCGGCCTAAGCACTGGGTAGCGGATACTATCAACTCTGCTATCATCACTCTTTAACCACCTATGTGCTCCTCGCTCGCTGGTTAACCAAAGGAATAGTACTCACTGAAACTGAAGTGCCTTATTCTCCTGCCTGACGCCTATGCACATTTACCGAGGTTATCACTGCAATCGCAACAATGTTGCTTGGTTTGTGGAAATCCTTTCTTCATTGGTTTGGTTGAAGGATACCGGATAGTTGTACTTTAACCTGTGTTCTGTTCATTGTATCATTCAATCGAGCAACTTATTGTGTTTGTGGGTGTGGGTTCCGACCATGGACATATACAGAATGGATCTTTGGGAACATTTTGATCTCCAAGGCAACTGTTCACCAGAACCTTCGGTGGTTCTCGCACATTCAGCCTCCAATCGATTAAACCGGGGCACCTCCTACACCGTTGATCCTTTGGTGCAAATCACGTATTATGTCTGTTACTGACGCCAGCAGGTTTGGATCCGACTGTGTTTATGCAGTCCTTAGTTTGGACTTGTGTCTTTAGGTTCACTTGGCTTCCACGTACTATCGTTTTCACTTACCTTTCTTTAGAACCGTCTCTGTTTCATGTCTCCGCTCGGAATTTGCTCTTGCAGTTGTGTAGTTCCCAAACGATTTAGTACACCGCATAACTACGCGCCTTTTTCATTTTTCTGTCACTTTAGTAAGTCTTTTACCCAGTTCACCTGAGCTGACATAGCTTTTGCGTTAAATGGGAGACGTTACCAAATATAAACATCATCCGTTAATTCTCACTTCCCTCCGAAAACGTGACTTCCCGATCGGTTCCAAGTGTATTGCAATAGTCCTTTGCATGCTACTTACGCAACCAACTTGTTTGCGTTCCATATACCTTTAGGTTAGATGCCATACGTACTTTGAAAAAGGGGCAAGATTTGCTGTTACCTTTGTCTATAGCCTTAGTGCAGTTTCAGTTCTTCCACACGATAGTCGAAACGTTTCTCTCTATCTCTCTATTACAGGTAGTCGCCCCGAAGTGTCCAACCGAACAGCCCTCAATACCTAACTTCTATCCTCCATTTTCTACGAATTTAGTACGTCATTCCGTCGTCGATAGCGATCATGATGAATTGTTCGGCGCATGTTCTTCCGACGATATTAGTGTATTACCCATTCCACCGGAGAATCGTTCACGATCTCTCCTGGTCACTGGGGGCAGCATGGATGTGGATATTAGCCTTCTGTTTCGACTCCTAGCCCAGTTGCTGCTGGTATCCAAAATGGAACAAACGAAACCTCCTTCCGAATGACCGGGACAGTCCTTATCCACTGTGCCAACCATTCTGCCCTCTTTATACCCATCAATGCACGCTTACCAGCTTGTTCGTTCAACATTTTGCTCTCCAAGTGCACTTCGCTTTTCGTTTTATTATTTTTTTATTCATCTCGCTAGCAATCTAAGCTAGACCCCTGATCAATCGAACTTGATCGCTATGTACGAATTTATTTCGAAATTCACCCGGTTACGAACATCATTTCTATTGTAACGGTCTTTCATTCGTTGTTACCTCCTTTCTTCGAAAAACAATTGCACGACTACCGGAGCCTCAAGTTTTAAGGCTTTCTGGGTGCTTTTTTGAACTTTTGCTTACTCCCGCACTTTTTATGCATCGCGCTTGTTACGCGTGTTGTTTATTCGGACGGCTCGGCTTATCCATCCAATCTTATGTGATACTTGTTCGCGTAGAACCTGGTGATCATGGGATTTTAGTGGCCAGATGTGAATGTTCATGCCCAGCTCCTCGAACAATGTCTCTCGGGTTAGCATCGTTAATTTTCCGTTGGCTTCAGGTACCATTTAATGAATGCATTCGTTTTTTCAACTCAATACGATGAGAGCCATTAGCAACGCGCTGTAACTAATTGACTGAATTAAGGTACTTTCGTGTAAATAAAAGGAGTTAATCATAATCGCATCAAGTTTTCCAGTTGTTGGCAGTATTTTATATCGAGCAGTCGATAAGTGTTACTCAAACTCAGTTCTCAGAATGCAATCGTTGGAGCTATCTCAACCTGACTATTCAACCTTATACTTGCTTTCCGAACATGAGAGGTTTTGAGAGCTCTGAAAGTTCAGAGTATCGCACACCGAAACATCATAATTGTCCCTCTGTGTTCCTTTCCATTAAATTGTGTAAAAGCCTGGAAGATTTAGTTCCCGGGTGATGGGGGGTATGAGCATTGTGTAAATGTTTGTGCTCCTTCAACATTCGCTGCACTGAGGCATGAGCTCAGGCGTCAGTGAGGCAATAAGCGGTAGAACTAGCGCTCCAATTTACGAGAAGGAACACTGTCTCACTCACTGGACAGACCACCTTCAAAAGTAATTCCGTTGACTTTCTGCCTCTGTTTCGTGTCTAGACAACGGAAGTTGGACCTGACCGGTTAATTTGTTGGCTCTAACTGATTCTGAGGTTCGAAACGCGTCCACAGATCCCACTTACTCCTCGCTACCGTTCCGGGTTGTCTTTTATTCTTGCTGTTTACGGTGGTGGTTAGGTCCTCAGCAGGTTGTTGGCCCATCTCTTCAAACTATTTTGGAGTCAGGAGATCGTCCTAGATGATACCATATGAACCGGTCACAACAAACAGGCGTCGACAGTACGTCGGTACACTGTACCGACGCTTCGCTACCGGGTGAATATCCCCGGTCGCATGATAGCTGGATGTATCACTAGGTCGCCCTCACCTACACAGATTCGAACCGGTGTCTTCCGGATTACAAGGCAAACGCAATCCTTTCGGGCACCGGTTGATAAGAGTATGCAGGACAGAAGTCGTAACATCGTGCTAACCACTACGTTATCAGTTTGGTTCCTTCATTCTCCTCCGCTGCCTCACAGCGGAAACAGAATCCTAGAGGAGAGAAGAGCAGACAGGTTTCCTATCTGATTTGGATTGTATAGATCACAGTTTCATTCTACAACCGGCACCAGGTGGCGCCGCAGCCATATTCTTGAACTTTCGTAATGCCTTTAGGTGAGTCGATCGCTCCGTTCTGCTCGAAAGTTCATTACGAATTGTTAGACAATTTCCAAACGAGTGGCTTTATTCAAGGTTGTACAATTTCTTCATTTTTAGCAGACTTTACCACGGGCCAACTCCTGAAATGTTCTTTTGTGGCATCTCACAATGCAGCTATTGTAGCTTGCGCAAATGTCATCGCTTCATTTATTAGCAATCGCAAGAAGGTAACTCTAGATGAACTCTCCTGAGTAGTCACACCATTTGTCATGTGCTTGCATTTGCAGTTACTACCTTACCAAACACTTGATACTCGTGGTGAGAGATGGTGACAGTTGATTTATACGCCTGTTTTAGCTGCTGCATTGGCATCGAAAGACATAACTGTTGAAATTAGCCAGTGCATTGCAAAAACCAGAATTTCCCCCACCAATTTGTGACAACTCTGGCCCCAGGAGCAGATTTCTCTTGTTGTTACAAGTCGTGTTTGCATGGCTACAATGAGTGAATGAGACATGTTCCTTTGGATTTGAGGTCATCTGCAACTCACTGACTTCCCTGTTCCAGCAGGTCTGGAAGGAAGAGACCATCCCAACTAACTGTAGTGAATCGATTGTGCTGGCAATCTACAGTAAGGGCAGCTACACCGACTGTGCTAACCACAGGGGAATTAGCCTAGTGCCAGCGGTGACGAAATTTCAGGCCCCAACTCATGTTCGTCGCATCACTGCAGAACGGGAATTCTCGATTAGGGAAGAGCAGGCAGTTTTTCGTTCTGGACTTAGCTGTTTAGGCCATGTATTCACTCTGTGACAGGTGCTAGAGCAGCGCCACGTATTTCGCAGACCGACAATAACTTTGTTCCTCGACTTCAAACCAGCGTTCGATTCAGTCGATCGATGCATTCTGTTCGAAATACCTGCGAAGCAAAGTGTTCCCATGAGATATGTGAACATTTGAACAATGATTTATAACGGGTAAAAAAGCAGGTGCATGTCATGTCCTGTGCGGTGGTTAGAGTGAAAAAAGACAGATCAAGGGATAATGGAATCGTCGGTTCGAGCGATTACAGATTTAACTGTACTGCCGTGTAAAGGGAGTATGAAATTAGCATGTACTCACACAAAGCAATAAGGGGAGTGGTTATTTATCACGTAATAAGCGAGAAAAAGATAGCGAGGGCAGCGCTTACTCATGTGCAGCTATCTCGGGTTGACGGGATACAGAAATCCAGTTTCTACAGTATTAACGTTTATCAAATTGTGTGCAGGGGGTTTGGAGTGACTTATTCTCGAGTAGGGTTATGGCACTGTCTCTGGTGTGCATTAGTGTCAGCATCTGGTGGTCATGGGCTATAGCACGTGGTATAAATGTGACAGAATTTCGTTAAGGCGTTTTTTGAAAAGGGAACATTAATTCCATGTTCCGGGAGGGCATTCCAAGGCTATAACACTCGAAAGGAGAAGTTTCGCCGACATTCCAGTCAGCTGTATTGCGTGACCAGATAAAACTGATGACCTCTTAGCGGGGTGTTTTGACTGAGTATCAAAAAGGAATGGCGTAGGTGGTTGGGGTTTCTCAGGATCTGATACACCATTATGAGATCGCCCCTTGGGCTCCGATAACGTCCACTGTATATTTTGAGAGTCTTCACCCTGAGTGGGTAGAGGAGGCTGCTCAAACCTCTAACGCTCTTCGTTACCCTACGTTGTGCAGTATCGAGCACGGTGAGATGGTGCTTAAGCCAGGGTTGCCACGTTTGAATAGCGTATTCCGCGTGTGGCCTTACGTACGCACTAAGCATTTTTGGAAAGACTGGTGGGTCAAACTTCCCGAAAGCTCTGCGAAGAAGGCCGAGATACTGGTTTGCTTTCTTAGCTGCCTTTTCAGTCTGCCTCAAACAACCGACTTCATTTTGAACTAGGACGCCGAGCTCGTGCTCATGAGAAGCCTGCTGTAGAATTGTGGTCCTAGGCGGTACTTGTGCATACTCTTGTGCCGTATGCTGAGAACTTTGTACTTGGTGACGTTGAAATGCAGCATGTTCTCGATGGACCATGTGTACGCTTTGTCCAGGTCCTCCTGTAAGAATGTGTGATCCTCCACTGCAGCTATAGTACGCCATACCTTTAGGTCATCAGCAAATAGCAAACAGTTGGAAGATAGCACGCTCGCGAGATCATTTATGAAAACCAGGAACAGGCGGGGTCCAAGTATCGAGCCCTGAGGTACGCCGCACTGAACTACGATGGATTCCGATAGGTTTCTTCTATCCCTCACATTCAGGTGACGTTGCACGAGAAAGTCACCTATCCAGCCCAGAACAGGATCGCCGATTCCATATTTCTAGAGTTTGTAAAGGAGAATTCGCTGGTCTAGACGGTCGGATGCCTTTGCGAAATCCAAGTAGGCCGCGTCGACTCCTACACCAGCGTCCACAGATTCCATCCAGCTTGCACGAGTAATCAACAGATTAGTTGTACAGGACCGATTTTGGCGAAATCCGTGCTGCTCCGGAACGAGAATTTTGTTGTTCTCCAGCTACCCCATCAAAGCCTCAGCTATAATGGACTCCATAACCTTGGAGATCACAGGAAGTAGTATTATCGGGCGATAATTTGCTGGTTCAACACGGCTGCCACTTTTGTAGATTGGCGTGATGATTCCGTGCTTCCACATCGTGGGGACGTGCATCTCGTTCAGACATCGTTGAAAGAAAATTGCTAGTGGTGCCGCCAAACTCATGGCAGCAACTTTCAACGCCTTCGGGCGAATGCCGTCCGCACCCGGGGAGCTGAACTCGCGCAGAGACATCAGCCACTTCAGTACAGCTGCGGAGGTGAACGATATGTGATTAAGCCCTGATGACGGCATTATCTGCTTAGGCAGGATGTATGATGATTGCAAACTTTGGAAGGTACGGTCAGATTGTTGTCCAAGAACCTTGGCCGCCTCTTGTGCGGTTTGGGCTAACCCGTGTGCAGAGCAGAAATACCGCGCTTAACACGGCGCAAATTGTTTACGTATCTATATAGCAGTCTTGGATTGGAGCACAACTTTTCTACTAGACCTTGTTGGTTCTTCAGTTTATCCTCCCGGACGAGTTTGACACAGTGGTTCCTTTGTATTGTGTAGACATCCCATGTGTCCTCGTTCGGGGAGGCTATGTAGGTGCGCCTTGCCAAATCCCTTAATGCCATGCATTTACGTGTCCTGCTCCTTACGAAAGACTTCATCCTTTTAGGCCGGTAATGTTTGGTTTCAGATGTGCTCGCCACGAGTTTGTTAAATATATTGACGAATTATCCGCAGGCCACCTCAGCTGTCAATTCGGCTAAGAACGACCATCTGGTTGCATCAATGAGGTCGGACAGGTCGTCATAGTTGGTTACGACATGATATTCCTCCGCATGCTCTTTAAGATAATCCGCGTAGCACATGTAATGAAACACTACGTCGCATGATCGCTGCGACCCAGAGAAGTATCGGTTATCACTCTCTCGACCATCAGTACTTCATTAGTGAATATTCGGTCCAATATTGATAGCCTGTTAGCTCCCCTGATTCTGATGGGCGTAGTGACGTGGCCATAAAGCGGAAGTCTGAAACCAGATCTTGCAGGTCTGCTTTGAATTGCTCTCCTGGTATTCTAGAGCACGTATGCTGAAGTCGCCGGTGACTAGAATGTGACTGTACTTCTTGTTTATCAGTTGCCTCAACGCAGTTACCAAGTTGCAGTCCATTTCAGGAGTAGACGATGGTGGGCGGTAAACAACAACCAATAGGCCAAGATCGTTCCCTCTCAGCCGGAACCTACACCAAATGGAGTCAGGTACGTCAGTTTCCGAATCGTTTATGGGTTCGCGTTGCATGTTGTTACGAAAGTAGAGGGCTACCCCACCACCTTTGCTTGCTCGATTCTTCCGAACAACGGACATGCCTGTTAGCGCGATTTCGGCATCCGTTATCTCAAATCTCAACCACTTTTCGGTGACAGCGATGAGGTCCCAAGCTGCTGACGCGTGTTGAAGTCTTAAGTCAGCTAATTTGCTGTGTAGATCTTGGGAATTCGTGTACATGCATGAGAGCTACTTGGAGACCGAAAGTGTGCTAGATTGGATAGATGAAGCAGGTGAGTTTACGCCGACCAATAAAGGGTCGGTGACTAATGGTTTTTTGGATGGGTTGCAGACTCTCGAGATGAATTTGGTGTATAGTCAGGTATCAGATGTCCCGGATCCCGGTGTTTGCTCGTGCTCTGCTGTGTCCCTCCGGATATTATGGCTACTGTTGAAATCGTCCCCGAGTCGGATTCTGCAGTTGGCGTTTTCATTAAGAGTTGTGCCTCTACTGTATTGTCATTAGAAGGTGCTGGTGTCCCTGCTGCCTTCAGACGAATTTCTGTTGGTAATCTGCAACGAAATTTAGTCCAGTTCGCTATTAGGGTTTGTGACATTAGTTCTGACTGTAACACAAGTTTTAACAGCCTGAGACCGCACCACTTATAGTTTGGTGATATGGGGATCCTTGTCAACGAGGTGACCACGACACTTTAGAGAGAAAGAGCCTCCTGGATGTAGTGTCATTGCTCGCGGTCGTGCATCTGAGCATCGTCGGAAGAGGAATCAGTAAGCTCAGGAACACCGTGAGCAATCCCTGTTATTTTGTCTTGACTTTTTCTGTACCTATCTTTGTTAGCGGTATCCCCTGAACCTTCTTTCCACGGGATTTCGGGTAGTATGCGCACTCCACTTGAGTCGTTGCGGAGACGATTCGCAGACAGCAGAACGGCCTCAGTCTCGTCCGTCGAGTTTAGTGTTACCTGAAGTAACCGGGATTCGCCGTAGTGCAACGCATTTGGGTGGCGCGAGATTCTCCTTACTGTCGTGGGATTAGCGTGGACACCGATCGACGTACAGATGGAACCCCATTGGTTTCGATTGTCCCTCAACCTACCCTTAATTGTATTGGATCTGGATTCGGGGACATTTGTGCACACAAGGTTTAAGGCACCATGGTTGCGCCTGGTGGCTACTGGTTTTGGATTTGGAGCCTTAGTATCCGGTGAATTTGTGAACGGCACTGATGGGGCCATCCGTGCTGCGACACTTTTGTTTTCTCTAGTCCGAGCACAAAGGTTACCGGTGTTTGCTTGGCGGCAACAGAGGCGTACGTTGCCGGGTTGTTCACTATTGCTGGTTGACTGTATCTTACGGTCTCGTGTGTAGCGAACAGACTACTAGGTGCAGCACACTGTACAGAAGTTGAGGCAGACGCGCTGCAGGCAATGTTTTTACTTATAGGAGGGAGAGAGAATGGAGTTGGTACTGCTGGAGGCTGAGTCGTTGGGGTAAGGTTGGGACGCCTGGCTCTCTTATTCGGCCTGACTTTTGCATTCGGGTTGTTATTTTCACATGCAAGTGCAGGTCCGTTTCCTCCCATGAGTGTAACTCTGACGCTCACCAGTGGCTCGACCGCTTCGGTTAGTCTTTCACACTTCTTCAGTAGCACAGCTAGACAGCTAACAACTGGGATAGAATTGCATACTTGGCAGAACCAAAACGCCTCTGTCGTGTTAGTGTATCGTTTTGTTTTTGTCGTTCCCGTCCCAAGGCAGGTAGTGTGATAGGATTTCAAACACATGGTACACACCAGACCATATTTTATCACTTTAGCACATGATTCGCATTTGCTCTTCATACGAGACATGTTCACAGTAGGCGTGCTGTTTTAAGGTCACGCGTTTGTCACTTCAGCTTCCCCCGTCAAGGTAAGCGTGAGTCAGCGTGGCGCGCTGGCTGTCACCAGTGTTCCTTTGTACGCACACGTTTAGGTGTTGGTCGGTTGATCGATCGATGTTAGGTCCGGTTGGTTTAGGACCCAGTAAATGAAAATACACAACGGTGAAAACAGATCGCGAGATCACAGATTCCTTCACGCATGCGTTGAGAAACTCCGAATTGGAATAGGCTTAGGCTTTTCGGACTGCGTCGAGAATTCTGCACCGAATGGTAATACACAGAAAGGCAACGGGCAAAAAGTGAATGAGTTATCCACTTGTGTTCAATCGCGGCTGAAAATCAAATCGGTTAGTGATGGTTAAAACTTTAGTGGTACAAGATACTTCCACGTATGATAGATCACTGTGTAGCGCTGGTAAATCCGGTTCGAATGAGCGTGCGGTGACTACGCTGCAAGAAGATAGAGCTAGGTTAGAGAGGATTATTCCAAATGAACCGAGAGCACGCACATCAGACGTGTGATCCACACGATACGACCGCAGGTTCAACTGATCTGTACTCGAACACTACAGGCCGCGTCAGTGTCTACGGTGAGTTGTCGGGTATCTTTCTGACAACGAGTGGCATTCGTCAGGGTTCTCCAGTTTCCCCATTTTTGTCCGACCTCATCATTTACTGCACCAAGGAGTGACTCCTTGCGCAATCTCACCATGCGGGCGTAGAGGTGCTGTCTGGTAAAAAGCTAGTTAATCTTAATTATGTAGGCGATGTCTTACTGTTTAACGATGGGGCGCTGCAACCAACTCTGAATAACCTCTCTAGACGGGTCCCACTTTATGACCCCTACTAACAAGGAACTCGAGGTAGTTGATCAATCCCCTTACCTTGGCAGCTGTATCAGCAACGATGGGCGCATAACCACTGAAGTTAGTACAGGTATTACAAAGTTTGAATCTGTGGTGTCATAACGAGCTTCCTCTCTGTCTGGAAGGCCGTATTTACACGGCCATATTGAGGGTCGTCTTACTCTAGGGTAATTAGACTTAGACCCTTCGGTCTGATAATTTCAAGCACCTTCAAGTCTGGTTATCGCTGGCTGCGAAGCATTGTTAGTCACGGATGGCATCAGCGTGTCCGCAACGATGATGTTCGTAAGAGAGTGTTAGGCGGTAATTATTGGGCTAGTTACTTAGAACATCAGATATCGCTGAATAAGTTGCCTTGGCTTGTACACCTACTACCTATGCGCGCTTGCCGAGGAAAGCCCTATTTTGCTTATCGCATCTTGGATGGTGGACTAAATTAGTCTTTCAGCTGGAAATAAAGTCACGGACGATCGAACTGGGTGCCGTTAGTCCGTCTCATCTTCCAGTTTGGAGTCCGCGCGATCTGCATTGTGCTTGGCTTGCGACATTACAGGACAAGTCTCGCAGTCGGCACCAGTGGCGTGTCTGCTTTCGTTTTGTGCTCCGGTTACCTGTTTACATTGCGTGTGGTGCGGGGTAATTTTTGTCGTATTGACTGGTTATTAGGCGATAATCCGTTGTTTTTAAAGGGGTATAGACTCCTTGGTCCCGAATGTCGCCTTAGGACCGTGTGTTAGGTCTGGGGGGTTTCCAGTAATGTTGTAATTCCGTTAAAGAATTTTATAGACGTGATCACTTTATTTTATTGGTCGATGACAAACCCGCAGTGAACATTTGTTAACTCATATCAGACGATCACATTTGCATTCTGAATGGCGGACCATATAGAACACTGCCTCCAAGAAGGTATCTGGATTTAAGTGAGACCTAAAATGTGAGCGAACGAAGCTTTCCAATATCTAAACGTTAGTGCGGTAATCTCACCGTATCACGATGGGTAAAGGATGGATGGGTCATTCTACGTCCACACAACCCAGGTTATGTCCTTCTGGGGGAGCCAAAAATTAAATAATAAGGCACATTTTTGGTCATTTTGAATATTTCTATCCTCTGAAATGTGCTATTTAGGAATAGAGGGCCATGGACGCAATCCCACTCTGGGTAGCCTAGGAGGAAAGCGTGGATATTTCAGTGTTTTGCAAGTGTGTTCATATTTGGGAACCCGCTGTGTGCTCGGATTACGCATTCTCTTTTGAGACCTCGGTGCACTTCGAAGTTGACCTCGGCTTCTGCTCATTTAACTTTGAGAACTGAAAAGAAACTACCTCTGCGTCGTTAGAAAAGATTGGCTGTTCTGCTTACTTTATACTTCATCCGAAGACCAACTTTTCCTAGTAATCAAATTTGAACTGTCTTCTGTACTCTTTTGTTTAATTGTCTATTTCCATTTAAGCATTTGTACGTATGACATTCACCTGGACAGTTGGCTGAAGACCGTAACATTGATAATTGTGTCACATTCAGCTGTAGTGATATTTGAGAAGTCTAATGGGCCTTCTGGGAATGCAGAGACTAAGACCTTCTGTGTACCTGTACCATTTGATCTGAATCAACATGAATGTGTGCCATTCAGAACCTCTGTACCAGTAGTTATGAGGCATATCTACAATGACATTTTTTTATTCTTTTGCATTTATGGAGTCCAACAATTGCCTACAGTGTATTCTGTGTAATAAACTGTTTCCGAACAGTCCCATGGTATATGTAAAAATGCGGTGGCATTTTGCAAAATTCGTGCGAACTGTAAAGACAGGGAAAAGAAATATACTGAGCGAAAACGAGATGCAGAGTTGACCACCCAAAAATACATGATACACACGTCTCAGACTGTAAGTTGAAAGACTAATGGAGCCTATTACATATTAGAAATCGTATTTCTGCGACAGGAGTACCTCATACAATAGCCGAGAAACTTATCAGGCCATGTGCACACGAAAATAACTACATGCATGCTGGATGAAAAACAAGCAAAACAACCGTAATATCACTATCATGTGACACGGTATTCCGAATAATTAATACACCTGCAACTATTGGTAAGCAGGGGTTAACCTCACACATTAGGTATACTCATTTCTCTCTTCAAATGGATGAGCCTACCTTTGTGGTATAGCTTGCCGTGCTGCTTCTGCTTGTGAGATACCAACACTAACTATCCCTTGAAGAATGCATGCTTTTGTAGGAACCTGCGCCGAAGAACCCTAGTGGCGCTGAGATATTCAATATCGTGAGAAATTTTATTCACGCAACTAACATTCCATGGGAAAACTGCATCAGCATTTGCGCTGTTGTGATGGAAATCCAAACTGTTGCAAAATTCTGCACCAATAGCCAACGTATTTTTCATCAATGAGTACTTGTCGCAAAAAAGTACCACTCAATCTCAAAACTCTCCTCGATGAGGTAATGAGAATAATTAATTAAATTAAAGTTCGGCTTCTGAACAACCGATTGTCCAATATTCCATGTCACTACATGAGCAGCGTTCACACATCTTTACTGATCCACACTGAAGTAAGATGGTCCTCCCGTGGCAAAATATTACGCACGGATGTCTACGCTTTCTTCATGAATTACCAATGTTCTGTACAGTTCCGGAAGATTGATAGAGGTTGGTTTGTAAGATTTGCCTATTTGACAAATCTCTTCGCGAAAATAAATGAAGTAAACCTAGTACTGCAGGGAAACTCTACGACCAAATTCAATGCAAATTAACGGTACGAGGCTTCAAAAGAAATCTAAAAGTTTATGCGATTTCTTTTCGCATTGACGTTCTTGACAACTTTCCGGCATTAAACGACATTTTAGAAGAGATGGACGCTGAGGCACAGAACCTCCAGATGTTCTTTCTGAGAAAACTGCCGCATTATGTAGGTCTGGTAGACGTCTTGCCCCAGCATTTCCCTAGCAAAAATGGAAAAATTGCAAAGTTTTCATGGGTTAATAACCCATTTATTTACACAAAATGCCTCCCCCTTTCACACCACAGCATGAGAAATCCATACACCCGCTATCAAATTCTTCCTTTCAGTAAGAGTTTGACATTACCGCCGTCTGATTTCTAGTGTAAAACGAAAAACAAGTACCTGTCATAGGGAAAGCAACTGTCACTGTGCTTCTCCCATTTGTGAAAATGCATCTTCACATTACACCTATATAGAAACAAAGTACTGCAACAGACTTGAAGCAGGATCAGCTATGAGGTTGCAGCTCTTTCCAATAACACTAAACATTGAAGAAGTCAGTGTTGCCTGTGAGAAACAATTTCATCCCACACATTAGGGATTAATGTACGTTGTTTTTTCTACCTAACAATACTGAACACCAGTATTTATTCAGTGCATAATAAGGGACGTTTTCAGGACACCGCCTCATTCACATTTTGCTAAACCCTAGTCCTATGGTTAACAATTTCTCAGGTGCTCGGCCATGGGTTTCCACTAAAAAGCGATCAGCGACCCGAAAAGTTTGAGAACCCGTGCCTTAGGAAATTAGGTCCCTATTCTTCATTCCTCAAGTTATTGTGACTGCATGTAAGAGAAACATCAGTTCAAATGGCTGATGTGTCGTTGTTGTTTTCTAGTGGCGCCGGCGTGTCCACAAAGTTCGGATGTGCAAGTGGGCATTGCTGGCGGATGGTCTTCGGGCCCACTCGTTAGATTCACAACTAAGACTGAATAAGTGGCGTTGGCTGAAACACGCAGTATCCACTTGCTTTCAGGTGGGGCCTTATTTTGTTTGCCTGACCAGTTAGTGGACCCGTCCCCGATAGGGTATTCGTTGACGAGGATCGGGGTCACTGACACTCAAACTGAGTGCACTTGGTTTCATCGCGTTTTCTTTGTTTGTCCGCTCCAGTCACCCTGTGCTCATACAGAAACCTTACAACTCATTGCTCGTCATCGGCGATGCACTAGCAGCCGTCTCGTGTCCGAATTAGCCGCTCGAAGCTTAATTAATGCTGAGTTATCTGTGAGGTAAGGTTGATTATGACATGAGACAATAAAGGTCGCTATTTCGCTACTGCCCTGCATCCCCATACGTTAGCTAGCTACTTGTAAGTTTGAGTCGGGTAGTTGTAGGTGTCTTGATCAAGAGTTATTGCGAAAGCCGTTCAACTTTTATACCAGACTCCCTATTATCGTTATTCCTCATTAGTGTTGCCCTTGTATCGTATGCAGCTAGGCGTCAGATGAACTACTGGTGTTGCTTCTTTCACGTACGGTCACCAGCCGCCGGCACTTGTTTTCGAGGCGGATTATATTGCTCTTCAAGCTACCGGTGATAAAAGACTAACAGTTCCGATATGTTTAATCGATTCCCTTTTCTCCTGCTCTTATTAAGGCGGTCATATACAATATAAGACTTTATGACTGGTCCCAGATTTCAAGATCTGTACTCTATCTGTATGTACGCCTTATAGTCATGATTAGTTGCACAATTCAATCGCTGTTTTGCTTCCAGGCCATTAGGTTTATGAAAACGTGTTGCTCGTCTTGCAATTGCATGCACAGTGATTACACTGTGCAACCTCATTTATATAACAAAAATGAGATAGGATGTTACTAGTAATACCAAATGTGCTGATTACGAATATGCAAACCAGATGTTTCTATCAAGTCGGGGTTTTTTATTTTACTTTTTCATTTAAGCTAAGCATCGCGTTCCAGGCATCGAATGCTTGCTTGTGATTAGCTCCCTGTAATCGCAGGAAAGAAGTCCTCTTGACCATGATATCCACCTGATATTTAAACTCGATTGAGAACTGTATCTCCTTATTTGATATCTTGATCATGGCTGAAAGACGCTACTGTGTCAGTGACCGAAATCATTTTTGTTACGTCTGTGGACAGTTTACTACAAAGTCGAAGTGCAGACTGATTTCTTCACCACTGAAGTCTGTCTATCACGCATATTTCAGGTTGAAACGGGAGGTCAGGATAAGAAGTGGGCACCGCATATTGTTTGTGTGTAATGCAAAAGTAGATACCCTTTGCAATCCCCATGGTGTGGAGGGAGCCGAAGGATCACACGACAGACTGTTACCTCTGCCCAACCAGTATCATTGGAATCTCCAGTCGAAACAAGACTAAAATTTGTAACCCCGATCTTCCATCAGCTAATCAACTTGTCCCTCATGATTGCACTTTGCCCATTCCAGTGCTTCCAATGAACATATCACTGATGATGAGTAGTGGTTCCGCATAGTCAAAATCCCCTGATTCTGATTTCTGTGACAACTTAGCTGATGTTGTCAACCCAAAGCTTATTGAACAATCAGAGCTGAATGACTTGGTACGTGACGCGGGCTTGCCTAAAGACAAGACCGAGGTGCTGGCATCTCGGCTGCAGCAGTGGCACTTGCTGCAAACACTAAAGTTACTGTACACAGAAACCGAAGTGTTAAATTGTCCTGTTTCTATGGCACGAGAGAAATTTTCTGTTGTTGTTCCAACGTGGAAGGACTGATGAAGGAACCTAGCGTGAGGCATATCAGTGATGAATAGCGTTTGTTCATTGATTCATCCAAGAGTAGTCTTAAGGCCATACTGTTCCAAACTGGAAAAGTGTATCCAACTGTGCCTCTGTTGCATACCACCAATATGAAGGAGACTTACGAAAGTATGCAACAGATACTCGCCGCACTGAACTAAGCTAAGTACTGTTGGAACATCTGTGATGAATTCGAAGTCATTGGACTCCTAATGCGTACGCAAGGAGGGTTCACAAAATATTGCTGTTTCTCGTGGTTATCGGACAGCAGAGCAACTCAACAGCACTACACAACCGAAAAGTGGCCAGTGAGGACGGAGTATGTTGGAGGGAAAAGGAGTGTAAGTCATACACCTCTTGTACAACCTGATCATATTTATGTACCACCCTTACACATGGGGCTTGGTTTCATTGAAAACAGTCAAAGCACACACTAGACGAGTTTGCGTTCCAGTACCTGAAATAAGTATTTCCGAAGATCGGGGTTGCGGAACTCATCGTAGGGATACTTAGTGAGCCTGATTTTCTCCGGGTAATGTCTTTCAGAGACTTCGAGTGTCACTTGAATTCATGTGAGTTAGAAGCTGGGCGATTATTTAAGGCGGTGTATACATGATTGTTGAGCAGAGCAAAGGCAGAGAACTACAAAGACATCACAAGAAAGCTCATTGCGGACTATCGGGCTGTTGGTGCTCGAATGTCACTCGATGGAAGTTTTGCACAATCACCTTGAATTTTTCCCTGAGCAATAGGGATCTGTTAGGGATGCGCATGGTTAGCGATTTCACCAAGATATTTCAGTCATGGAGAAGCACCACAGTGGCAAGTACACGCCTTCTATGATGAGTGACTTTTGCTGGCTTCTACAGCTTGAGGGCGCTAGATCATACAAACGAGGATCGCGGCGAACTCATCATTTCACCGTGTCAAGCTGCAGTCAGTAGTTATGGCCGATTATCGCAGTGATAATTTAAGCTTATTTACCACATACGTGCATACTGTATATATTATGATCCTGCAGCTTTACATCTAATTCGTAGCATCTAGACGGGACATTACTGAAAATAATCATCAGCTTATAGCAACGTAACTTGACGTGATAGGTAAGGTCGGAATACATTTCTACGATCAGTGTGGTGTATTCTATAAGGTAGGGACATTGACATTTCCTATAGAAAATAATTTTTTGCAGTGTTACCTTTCGCACTAAACTCACTGTTGTTTTATTTCTACCACGCGCCCACGATCAGTTATCTTTTTCTTTTACACCTCATCATGTTGCTTGCATAAACTGTCTGATCATCCCCTCAGCAATTAACCGGCATTTTTACTAACACCTTGTCTGTATCTATCGTACTGTGGCTTGGTGGTTTCCTGAGCACTGTCATGTGCAGGGTGCTTCTATCGTATCCCAGGTTTGTTTGGCTTGAAAGTCATAACCTGGTCAAAGTATCCGAGCCCCAGATCAACAGGACAAAGGAACGTCATTGAGGCCGACTCTAGCCAACAGGAACTAAGCGCTGACTACAAGGTCAGCTCACATGGACCACCAGACTCCTGACGTTCGGATCAAATGATCAATAATCACTTGGATCTGTAAGTCGCCCGCATAAACCGCACTGATGATGTCGTCTAGCCTGACTATGGAACGTTTCCAGCCAAATCAGCCAGCTCGAAGAACACCCGCATACCCTCATCCGCATCTCGAGCTACAAATATTCTAACGGATTTCTAGAGCCCTATTAGTATTGGAGCCGTTACCTTGCTATCCCACTTTATCTGCACCATTACCTTGGAACACGGTTTACCTATCTGGCCTCGTCGTGTTTTTGGGTTTTTTGTTACCAATCTCGCACGTTTGCCGAAATTGTGTGTGTGTGACGTCAGCAGCAAAGTACGATCAGTGTTAACCATCTCCGTCTCTCCTTCCATATGTATTTGAGCACGTCTAAAGGTAGCCACTAAATTGGTGGCCTCAGCCTTACCACGTGTGCAACTGCACTAGGACGCTAATCACTGCTTTATCACACTATCAATCGATCCACTTTGGAGTACGGGCACTAGGATGCCAAACTGGCATCTTTCAGAGCGGAAAGATCATCCACACTCCAATCGTTATGGCGTTTCTGGTAAATTTTCAATTCTACTAGTTGTATCATCATCCACATAGTTGTCGCACTGTGCATTCCTTTTCAGTCAGTACTGTCTGTCTGATGGCTATATCACCGATAAAGGTCAAGTGAATCACAGTGGCATTCCACCCGGCGCAGAATTGTCGGTACTCAAAACGTGTGTAAGTCTACCTAACACTGGTGGCTGTTTGTTAATCGCTTGTAATATATCCGGCCACAAGAATGCAAATCGTCGCACAATCTAACAGATCGTAACAATTGTTTCCGCTTTGATCCAGTTGTATCGACTAGGCTCCAGTCGATGTAACACATCTGCACTCTACGGTACTACAATTCTAGCCCATCAGTTTACAATAGTTGTTGCCCTGTGTGCAACTCCATGTCACGCAATTTATATCGATTACCTAATCACGGCCCTCTGTTTACGGTTTGCCATTTATACGGGAATTTGCGTTCCATGAGTATCACAGAATTCTCCAACCGTCACTTAGTTTTCACATCCGTGTATCCAGACCCTTGACCCAGACACTTTGATCAAAGGTTTTCACCCATTCACAGGGTAGTTTCCAGCAGAATGACAATATCCCCGGCCTCTATAACTCAATCACGGTGCGTGCTCTAATGCATGCAAGCCGATTTCGACTGTCATCCATCCATAGAATAAGACGACTGCTCTCAACAAGTAAATGAAAGTTGGCTGCTGTCCCACTTGATATTCATTATATTCATTATACACGTCAGCTAGAGGTGGGAAACACCTCAGCTACTGTGCCGCGTCTGTTTTGTGGTGCACAAGTCGTTGGTTCTGTACTGCCTAGGCGCGGGTGGCCTTTCAATCCCCCTCTAACCCGCATGCAGCTGGTGGTGGTAGCGTGACAACGAAGCCGTGGCAGGAGGAATAGCCCCCTTCCCCCACTGCTGGTGCCCTAACATAATTTAGCCTGTTTAAGAACTACTGGGAATTTTAGTGGATTTCCCGAACGCCGCTAAATTTCTCTTCATCGGATCTCACCGATAGACGCAACCGAAGCATATACGCAGCGATTACCCAGAGCAACCGAATTTTGTCAACTTCATGATGCATGAGAACTTTAAAGTGATTCTACATGAAATTTTAGTGCTGCTTTCAAATATGAAGCCGGTTTTTTCTGCATGCTCTAATTTTCATGCCATGCGATATTTTACATAAATTGAAAATTACTTGCCAATTCATTGTCGTTTCAGATATGCCCATGGATTATTCAGGTCGACATAACTGTACTGATGAACCTGATGCATTTTTCTATATATGCAGGTGTTATACAGTCGTTCATCAAAGGAGAAATATCACTTCTTTTGTGAAATGTGTGCATAGAGCATACTTTGAAATAATCCTTGGGGACCAAGACAAAAGCTGGGCACCTCACCTTGTGTATCATTATTGTGAGGAAATGCTTCGTGACTAAACAGAAGGGTAACGCAGAAGCCTGTCATTTGGAGTTCCCGTGGTTTAGAGCGAACCTGCAGATTACATAACATATTTTTATTTTTCTCACGGTTTATAAGAAAGTTATTGGAAAGAAAAATCGGTATAAACTCTTGTTCTAGTATTCCGTTTGCAATTCGACCCATTCCACATTCCGACAAGCTTCCGGTTCCAGCATTTGCAGGTTTTGCTTCATCAGATGATTAAGTCAGTGGGCGTGAAGATGGGGCCCTGTTTCATCAATCGGCTTCAACTTATAAAGACTATTGTTGGAGCATCAAACGTGATTGCCCTAAAAACACTTCGACGCAAAAGCTATAAATGCAAGATTTTCGCCCGATTAATGCCTGTTATACATAGTTTCGTACTTATGCCTAATCAAAATATTGCCTTCAGTATATATATTTACAACAATTGATATTTGTAATATACGTTGTGACATAGTCCACCACCGTGAGCATATTCGCTTGTCGATAAATTCCTAGTTATTTTTCCTAAAATTAGCTTAAAGAGAAAACTAATGTCAGATTTGAATTCAACACACTCACGTTATCTAAAGACCAGTGTTAATTTTTTTACAGTCCCGTGCTTTTGCGCAACGTGATGAATCGAAAAGTAGCTAAAAAGTGCGAAAAGTGAAGTTCTTGGCTGATTTTCAAATAACTATAGCTTACGCAGTAAAGCTAATGCCAGGTTTGAATGCAGCATGCTCAAATTATACGAGAAGCACTGTCCGTTTCCATGCATAAAGATTGTTATTGCCCTGTGTTATCCGCCATCTTTCCTTACCTCCGTTTCAGACAGCGGCTCATTATTCCATTCACAGTACATGGTCTAAACTTAACCACTCTCCTCGGCAGTGCAATCGCGATAGTGCGTAACGATTCCGAAATACATTTGACAGCAGTTTTGTGCACCCAGTGGGATACAGCTCCTTGCTTGGCCAGCCTGTACCAAATGATATATGACGCGCGTACATCGTATTGCGCGCATACCGTTGGGTTAATCAACTATGCTCCGAGCAAGCGAATGAGGTTGATCCATCTGCCACGAATCACATCGTAAAAATTCCAACAAGTAACAATGGTACGCAAATGAGGTCTAACACAATTAAAACACAGAGAAATTGTGGTTAAGAAGGAAGTGTATAAAAGCAATTAGGACAGAATGAATGTTAACGGTTAAATGAAAGAAACCGGATGCAGAAACACCATCTACGGTTAATTGAATCACGTTTCATTGGTCTCCAACCACTGATGTGTACTTTCCCGAGGTCCCCATTCCCAAAAATGACACGCATCTGCCTGGCCAAATCTCTCGGTCAATTTCTTTATACCACACCATCGGCGGTCACCTCGCAGTTTCCCGCGGTTTGGTGCACGTCGCAAAGGCGGCATACAATGGAACAATGGTATAATAAGGATAAAAGAACGCAAAGCTTGACAAGTCCCGTAGGATGGTGTGTGGGAATAAGATTAGTTCAAAAAAGTTGCACAATAGTGAAAAAGCGCATGAGTGGACTCACCATATTATCCACATTAACACAAAGGTATATCCGTCCACCCCGATCTCGGGGGTTGTTGAGCACAATGTTTGCCTGCGCCATGTCGTCACTCAATGAATACAAATCAGTTCAAGTAAACTAGGGGGTTTAAAGCAACATCGATTCCTTTTTTTAAATTGGTAGCGTGGGCGCGGATATGATAAAAATGTTGAAAGAGCGTTCCACGGTTCACAAAGTCGAAGGGAAAAATAATTCTGGCGGCATGCCAGCCGACTGTATTGGTTGGCCAGTTTCAACTTATGACCCTTCAGTTCCGTGTTGCGGCTAAGCTTTAGGAGGGAACGGTAGGTGTGACCGGGGTTTTCCAAGATCTGGAACTCCAGGATGAGATCACCCCGTAGACGGCAGTATCTACAGCTGTACACTCCCAGGGCTCTCAGTCGCCTATGTTATTACAGGTGGGACAACGCCTTCACATTTTTCGTTGTCCTTCGCTGGGCTGTCTCCAGCGCAGCCGTACCGCGTTTTAGCCAGAGTTGCCAAGCCTTGATTGCGTACCTTACATGCGGCTTCACATATGAATTGAGTATTTAGGGGAAGATGGAGGGATCGGAATACTTGAACCTCCTCCGTAACAGACCAACATGTTGGTTCGCGGTTTTGTACACCTTCAAGAGTTGCACCGAACAGCCGAGATCATCTTGCATCACCACCCAAAGGTCTCGCTCTTGTGAACTGGTTTTCAGCATGCCGTCTCCAAGCTTGTAAGCGTACGTGGGTTTGTGGCGGACGTGTACCGTCTTACACTTGTCCGTGTTAAACGGAAATAGCTTTGCTTTTGACCATTCAAAGGCGTGGTCTAGGTCTCATTGCAGCATATCGTGCTCCTCCTGACAGTCGATTGCCCGCTATGTCTTGATATCATCGGAAAAAAAACAGGAAATTTGACGTGATGGAACAATGCTATATTACGGGCAAAAAGGTGGGTGCTTAGCAAGTCCCGTGGGATGGCCAAAAAGGAGAACCACAATATGGTGAATAGAAAACAAATGGATAAAATGAAAATCATTTTGGTGGACTCACCACAGCCTTAACACAGGTACACAGAAAAGATTAACCTCAGTAATGTAGGTTAATTCTGATTGTACAACGTTCGTCGCATTCTATCGTCCCTCGAGACTCACAGATTATATCTCGTAGTGTAGGTGGGTTAGGGCAGCATCAAGGCAGATAGGCAGGTAAAGTTGGGGCGGAAACAACGTAATTTGCGAGGGGGTTCCAAGGCTGATACACAGGAAGAGTGTAAAGCTTCCGTCGACATTCTTGGTGTGTCGCCGCTGACGCCTTCACCCCACGGCCGCAAGCAGAAGTCTAAAGACGAGCCAGAAGGAGACTTATATACATGAAATCACAGTTGCTTATATAGTTTTGAAGGCAAAACGAAGGGAAGCTATTAAAGTACACTTGAGCCAACCAACAGAAGGAAAAACGTCAACTGCAACGGCAAATAAGCAACCGTGTACCCAAGAGCGAATCGCGTATGTCCTTAAAAATAGCATCTTTGGACTCCAAGCGTAAAGCGAACGTCCATTTACAGTGACGGGCACTGGCCAACCAGAATGACGAAATGAAACGTTTAAACAAAGGTCAGGAAACAAACGAGAATAAGGAATTCAAACTCAAAAGCTGAAAACTAGTACAATAATTGTGTGGTAACTAAATATTCTCTTACCATAACCAAGTAGAACAGTGATGAGAAGAAAAACCAATAGAATATGTTCTTGCAAATGGCGCTGCTGAGAAGGACATGATGATGAGCGTCCATTAACAATGACTCGGATGAACCAATCGGGTAAACCCAGTAGAGCGTTTAAACAACAGTCCAGAAATAGAAACTAGGAAAAATAAAGTGTAGCTATCAAGCTCGTTCACAATAAATGTATGTCTAATAGCTGTTCTCCCAATACCTCCCTCTCTTTAAAAAAGCGGGTTACCTGGAGTTCACATAGCTCTTTCGACAAGGATCCACCTGGAGAGGCTGCACGAATCTTCTTGTTCTCTTTAGCATGTAGCGCGCTCCATTTTCCATGCATTCCACTGGACGAACGTCACCACCTGCAGGAGTACTAGGCCTGCCAGTGTTCAGCAATTCATTGATGTCAAGTCCGTTGGCTTTCGGAACGACGGCACCATATGTATAACGTGACCTCAACTGATTTACGTGGCGTCTCCATACCTGTGTACCAACTTGAACATTATACATCACCTTGCCTCGGCGCCGCACGACTCGCCCTGGTATCCATGCGATCCGCCGTCCTTGATTATCAGCCGCAAACACAAGATCGCCCACTTTGAAAATACTTTTTCTTGCACCATACCGCCTGTTGTACTGACGCTCCATCACTGAATTCCTTAGTTGTAGAGAGGGAAGCTTAGGGGTCAGCAAATCTAGTGTGGTTCTCAACCTTCGACCCATAAGTGCTTCAGCTGGTGATTTCCATCTGGTGCATTAGGATTCGGAGTAACTCTATAGTTCAACAGGAAACGTTCCAATCTTTCGTTCGGCGATCCCTCCACTTTTGACTTTCACAATGCTCGTTTCAGAGTATCAACAAATCTTTCCGCTTGGCCATTTGACTGCGGATGATACGGGGCCGTCCTCACATGCTCCATCCCATTCTGTGCACAAAATGCAGTAAATTGACGGGACGTAAAATGTGACCCGTTATCTGACACGACTGTTACTGGCAATCCGTGCTGATTGAAGACATGTCTCATCGCAAAAATTGTGCTGTTTGCCGACATGTTTTGCATAGCGATTACCTCCGGCCATTTACTGTAGGCGTCAACAATAACGGAGAAATGCGCTCCTTCTACTGGTCCTGCGAAATCCACGTGTATCCGCGACCAGGGCGATTCTGGGTTTGGCCAAGATTGTAATGTATCACGTACCGGTAAATTGAAGGCACTGATGCATCTAGAGCACGATTGGCCAATGTCTCCAATTTGGCTATCCATCATGGGCCAAAAAACGTAGCTGCGCGCAAGCGCCTTCATGCGAGCGATTCCTGGATGGCTCTTGTGCAGTTGCCGTAACACGCATGACCTGAGTATTTCTGGAATGACAATCCGATCTGTAATAACAGGCAAGAATCAACTTCAGACAAAGATTTGCGTCGTGTGGAAAACTGTGTCAAATCTTCTTTCTGGCACTTCTTTGGCCAGCCTCGTCTTGTGTAGGTTAATACCTCTTGCAGCAATGCATCCTGTTCAGTGGCTTGTTTCATCATTGTGCCATTGACCGGTAAATTACGCACGGCGTCATATACCATATGGCTGACATCCATTTCGGCTGCGATGGAGGCAATGACTGCGTCTTCTGACTTACGCTTACCGGTATCGATTATTCTGGAAAGGGCATCCGCTTGCCCTATAGAATCATTAGACAAGTATCGCATGCTGAAATCATAACCCAAGAGCAGAGTTGCCCATCGCTGAAGTCGACTGGCCGTATTTGCCGGAATGCCCTTTTTGGATCCAAAGATTGCCAGAAGCGAGTCTCTTTCATCTGCCCTATCAACTTAGGCTGAAATCTTTAAGAATGTACAGTAGTCGATATCGGCTTTTGCGTGGGGATCTCATAATGGTTTACCAGATTCTGAAGAACCTAAACCACATTTGCCGTCCGCTGCTGTAATTGAACCACAACACTAACCTGTCACCCTCTGAAACTGACAATTCAGTATAGCAGGCTTGAATATTGTATAAATTTCTTTTCCCTCCGCGTGTGCCAGCCTTGGAACGCCCTGCCTAATTATGTCGTCTCTGCTCCCAATCTGGCGAAATTTAAAAAAACGTGTTGACGATGCATTTTCTCACTTATATTTCATTTATGACTTGTTAGCCAGGGGCTACAAAACGCAATCAAACGGTGTCTTGCCAAACGCCTAACCAATTGATTTATGAATTTATAAGTGTAATACGCGAAAACATCACCGCTATTCCACACAAGCCTATGGTGAGTCCACCAAAACGCTTTTCACTTTATCATGCAATTTACTTTTCGCAATAATTTCCATTCCACGGGACTCGTTAAGCATTGCTCTTTTTACCCGATTAATTGCCGGCCACCTAACGGCCGGCTTAAAAGCGAACACAAACTTGACATCCACCAATGAACTCCTAACCACAAAAGCCCTATCTTGCATGTACACAAACGCTCAAGGCCTTCGAAGCAAGTTGGCCGAACTTAGAAAACTCCATGCCTCACAACCACGAGACCTCGTCATGATTACAGAGACATGGTTAAACCCTGAGATAACCGACTGTGAGATCAAGTTACCCGGTATGTCGCTGCTTCGGACCGATAGAACCGGAATGGGTGGCGGTGTGATTCTTTACTATAATACAAGCCTCCGATGTGAAGTTATCGATCACCCAGAAATCCGAGCTCCCGATTCGCTTTGGTGCCGCCTTTGGTTGCGAAACAAGGACACATGTCTACTAGTCGTGGTTTATCGCCCGCCAAACTCAACGTCGGAAATGGACTCCAAACTGTACCACGTTTTTCAGTTTGCTTTGAACAAGTCCTACACCCACATTCTTATCGCGGGAGACTTTAACGTGCACGACATAGAAACGCCGGCAACTGACGGTACGCAGTTTAAAGCCTGTTTGCAAGAACTTATTGCTATCCACCCTCTTTACAACCACGTAACCTCTCCCACCAGATTTCGAACTTCTAACAAGCCGTCGATACTAGATTTTGTGCTAACTAACGAAGAACTCATGGTTGGCGGGATAGTTACAAGCACACCACTGGGTCGTAGTGATCATGTCACTCTACTCTTTGATTATATATGCTATGCGGAGTACCCGGAAAAGGAGGAGGATAAAGTGCACACTGTCACGTACTACAATGTGTTGTCCAAGCTTGTTAAGGATACATCTTGGACTTTCTTAATCGAATGCCCCCCAGATTTGGCCTGGGATATGTTTACAAGGACTTTGAGCACACTGGTAGCGCAAGCATCGGAACAGAAGTCCTTCCAACCCAAAAACCAGAGTAAGTCAATTCTGAGGAGCGGAACACGTAAATGTATGTCCCGGAGGGATTTGGCATGGCGAAATCACCAGGGTTGCCCGAATGCCGAAACCTGGACTGCATACGTGACACATCGTAACTTCTGTGTGAAACTGATCCGCGAGGACAAGTTCACGCATCAGCAGAAGTTAATGAAGCGATTCTGCACTAACCACAAACTCCTGTATAGGCACGTTAACGGCCTTCGAAAGGTAAAGCGAGGGGTTCCGGCGCTAGTCACAGCTGATGGATACACGCGGTCAGCAATGGAAGCAGCTGATCTCCTACGGCTTCATTACTCTCAAACGTTCCAACAAGTGTCGAGCCCAAACATTCACCTCATTTCTAATACTCCACCATCTGGTTTAGAAAACATCACCTTCACTACGGAGGCTGTGTTGAAGAAGTTGTTATCCTTGCGTATCCACAGTTCTCCCGGAGCTGATAACATCCGTCCAAAGGCTCTACAGGCAGTAGCTAGTGATCTAGCAGCACCACTGGCTGTTTTCTATCAGCGATGTCTAGAGGAAAACCTTATTCCACCAGTATGGAAGCAAGGGGTCATCACTCCTATCCATAAAGGAGGTAGCCGCACTGATCCTGCAAACTACCGTCCAATAACATTACTTCCCGTACTATCCAAAGTGATGGAATCAATCGTCGCAGACGCGCTGATGCAATACCTGGAAAGCCACAATTTAATAGCCCCAGAGCAACATGGCTTTCGTCAAAAGCATTCGTGTAACACTAACCTACTAATTGCACGTAATAGCTGGACTGAAGCTGTTGATGATGGAGTTGGAGTCGATGTCATCTACCTGGACTTTTCAAAAGCGTTTGATCGTTTAGACCATCGAGTTCTCCTTCAGAAGCTTCGGAACTACGGCATTGGCGATCCAATCCTGAGTTGGATTAGCAATTTTCTACAAGAACGACGGCTAGTGGTGAGAGTCCGAGAATCATTTTCTCATGCAATCGACGTGACGTGTGGAGTACCACAAGGCTCGGTTCTTGGACCTCGTCTATTCTTGGTGTTCAATAACGATTTGGCGAGATCAATTACTTCCGATTTCTTATTTTTCGCTGATGATATCAAGATATGGCGAAGGATCAGAGGACCGGATGACCATGAACGGCTCCAGCACGATCTTAACACAGTGTCGAACTGGTCAGTTCAAAACGCTCTACCGTTCAACGTAGACAAATGTCGCGTAGTACAATTACGCCATAGACATAACTACACTTACATACTTGTGACAAAGGAATTGCAGAATAGCTCCCAGGAACGTGATCTTGGTGTGATCGTACAGAGCGACCTCAACTGTTCAAAACAGGCTGAGGTAGCTGCCAAAAGAGGCAACCAGCACGTCGGCATGCTGCGAAGGGCATTCGGGAGATATGACCCATCAATCTTCCCAATGATGCTCAATTCCTACGTGCGCCCGCATGTTGAGTACGCAATCCAAGCTTGGCAATCTTGGTTGAAACGCGACTTAGAAGCGATAGAGGCACCACAACGGAGAGCAACAAAGAACGTGATGGGCCTGCGGTATCACTTTTACCACCGAAGGCTGAAGTTGCTGGGAATTTTCAGCGGACGCTATCGAAGGCTGCGCGGCGATCTCATATTAGCGTATCAAATATTGAGTGACCCCAACCACGTATGCCGCCATTTGCTGAAACTTAGCCACAACACGCAGCGCAGGGGTAACTGCTTAAATTTGAAGGAACAATATAGCCGTCTAGAGTGTCGACGGAATTACTTTTCCCTTCGAGTTTGCAAACCATGGAACGCACTTCCAGACTCAGTAGTATCCTCTCCTACCCTGGGTGTTTTCAAAAAACGACTAGATGTTGCTGTCAGCTCCCAACATTTTGTTACCTAAGCTCCTCTATTGTGGATTACGTCAAGTATGTTCTCAACAGGATTTATGTATCAAATGGACCTAAGTGAGTGACCATATTTTATTTTCTCACTCCTTACCTCAACTTTCACTGCGCCCCAGTGTCTTTCTGAATGTTTACGCGCGATATTTCTTTTTCATTTCACACTGATGTTAATTTTCAAAGTATTCATCTCGGCAGACGTTCGATAGATGACCCACACATATTTTAATTGCATCATATTCACCGCTACCATCCTACGGGACATGTCAAGCACTTGCTTTTATCTCGTGATAAATCATTGTTCATTGTACCCGTAATAAACCATTGTCCCATTGTTCAAGTCGATCTGAATAGGGTTTAGGCGTGATCAATCCAGAATCTACTTGGGCTCAACCTGGAAAAGGGCAGAGTGATGCACTTACGGCACCAGCGAGCCCGCTGCTATAAATTGTTGCAACCAGTAGCTTCAAACGTCTTCCGACGAAAAGCATATGGGCGCCCCGATTCAGGCTGACTTTACTGTACGGACCAGGCTGAACAAAACATTAACAAGAGGTTTTCAAAACGCAGGACACCTGTGGTGTACATTCGGACGATTCGACCCCTAAATCATCCAGCAACATCCTGACTCATACATCCACAGGTGGAATGCGCAATACCGGTCTGGCAGCCATTGATGTGGTGAGATCTCACTGCTTTGGTGGTACCGCAACACCGGGCAACCAAGCAGACCAAAGGCTTGTACAATCTGCCGTATTGTAGGACGGTAGAAGTCATTGACTACTCGTGAACCGGAACGACAATAAAAACGGGGATTGTAGAGAATTAATAACCGGTACAACGGATAGGACGAGACAAGGCTCTGCGAGCGTTGCGGGTCGAGCTGACAGCGGAACACAGGCAGCATCTGGTAACGAGCCTGGGCCCAGAACAATGAAGGAGGTATTTGTCGAGAACGCAATGAATCAGACAAATACGCTGCTAGCAAAGCGCACAGGAGTGAACGTGGGTCGAGTGGTGCAACCACGGGAGAGCAAATCGCGAGCTTTCGAACAACTCATAGACGACCAGAGTCGGATGTAGCAAAGCGGAGATACGGGATGGAAAGCTGGAGGGGCTGTCTCGAAACCCAATCTCGTAGGCACTTGAAATGGCCCGTCACACAAATCCACATTCGCGTTGCGTCATGAGAAGGAAACATGGTTCAAATTTGTGCGGGTTTGTGAGTTGTCAGTGGCACGTTCTTGTGGAAATACACGCTTTGCTCCACACCCCCTGCGTCGTTTTCGCTACACTGGTACCGTGACTAATCGAGATGAAGCTGATCTGGCAAGCACAATTCGCGTACGGAAACGTGAGTCCTGGCTCTATGAATTTGAAGCCATCGCTGCATGCAATGGGGTCAAAGGTGACGCCAATTTGCTGTCTTGGGCACGCTGTTGTATGGAAGGGCGAAGACGGTGTACTTGCTAGCTCGGAAGGCCACTTCCGGCTGTTCGTTCGCTGAGATGGGGGCGGTATTGTACGCAGAATTTGGGAAGGAAAACGATAGATAACGAACAATAGAGCAATTTCACTCAGCCAGATGGCATTAACAGGAGGATGTGTTGATGTTTTTCCAGCAGCTGGACAGACGTTTGGCGATTGTGCTCCCCGAGTTGGAGCGTAACTCAAGAGAGAGGCTACTTAAACAGCAAGTTTTGCGAAGTCTACCGAACCTACTCTATGACAAGGTAAAGTTAGCAACGATGGTTGCAGCGAGCAGGGCGGAGGATTTGATGACGGTTGCCCAGAATTTTTCGGAGTGTATGAGTATGCGAAGAATCCAGCATTCCGAGTTGGAATACAAAGTAAACCAACTGTCCGGAGTAGTGGAGAAGCCGTTGTCGAGGGAGACTCCGAGAGTGATTTCACAACGCAATGCACATGAAAGCCGGAACGGTCGCCGCTATTTCCGATGCAATCAGGTGGGTTATTTGACTAAATCCTGCACCAACTGCAATTTGTAGCATTGTTGCTCTCTATTCTGGCCGAGTAGGTGGCGGGTACCGGTCATCAAGTTGATTACTGAAGGTGTATCGATCCAGGCCATAGTGGACATGGGGGCGGGAGTGTCCATTACGAAAAGTTCGAGGAAGTTTCAGTAACTCATTCCTGGATGGTAGTGCAGACGGTCGGTGGACATCCTTTGACGATGAGGGGCACGCAGCGGTTGCGAATCAGGATAGGCAAAACACTCATCAGCTATGCTATGTTCATCGTGGAGGAGACTACCGAAACAATCATCGGCAATGACATTATCAAACGGTTAGGTACCAAAATTAATCTGAGAAACGATTTGGTAATCATAGTCAACGAGACGATTGGGGTGAACACTGGGAGAGCCGATCGAGTAGGTGTCGTCAAGGTCCTGCCTGACTGCCAGTACCCTGAAATACGGAGTGTACTGAGCAAGTATGCTAACCTATTCACAGATACAAATGATGATTACGGATACTGCAGCTAGGTGGACAATCGAAAACCATTAATCCCTGGAGGGTAGTGTAAGCCGATTCTCAGACGAATACCGCAGAATACGCTGACGGAGATACAAGAACAAGCAGTAGAGATGGAAGCGAAAGGAATCATCAGACAGACACACACTCCGTATACATCACCCGTGGTACTGACGAAAATGGTCAACGGTACATATCGATCTTGTATTGATTTCAGAGAACTGAACAGAGTGACAGTGAAGGACGTGTTTCCGGTGCCCCCAGACAGAAGAAATTATCTCCAGCCTTCACAGCGCCAAGCGGATTCCTTTGATAGACTTCCGATCGGGATATTGACAGCTGCCCGTCGAAGAGGAAGATCGCCACAAGACGGCTTTCAGTGTGAATTGCCAGCAGTACGAGTTTCTAAAAATGCCGTTTGGATTATGTAACGCCCCAGCTACATTCAGGCACCTATTGTTGATGGTATTGGAGAACCTACAAGGTGTGATTGTCTACAAGGATGACATCATCGTATTCTCCGAGGCAGAACTCGAACACGGTATCAGGCTTGCAGCCGTACTACAACGGCTGGAAGAAATTGGTCTGAAACTCGATAGCAAGAAGTCACAGATTGCTCGAGAGTCGATTGATGTCTGGGCCACATTGTGGACAACGGTCAAGTCCATCCGCTTCTGGAGAAACGCGAGACGATCAAGAGTTTTGAAGTGCCGAAATCCAAGCCTCAGCTCTGTTCGTTCCTGGGAGTGGTGGCTTATGACTAGAGATTTGTGCCCCATTTTACAGAGTGGATCAACCCGCCGTTAAAGCAGCTTCACAAAGACGAACCTTTCATGTGGATAGCCGAAACGGAACAAGCCTTTAACCACTTAAAGAAGTGCATAGCAGGAGCCCCAACATGCCTACGGCTACCCAATCCAGATGAGAGATTCACTGTGGCAGACGAAGCATGCAACATGACAAGCGATGCGTTATTATCCCTATCATCCGGGGCGGTGGTATGTGCAAGCAGAGTACTGACAGTGGCTAAGCATAAGTATTTCACGATGGAGAAAGAATGTCTGGCCATGGTGTGGGCCATGGATAAGTGGAGAACTTACCTCCTAGCAACTGAATTCCGGGTCGTCATTGGACATAAGCCGCTTTCATGGTTGATGACTGCAAAAGACCCACGGGGACGCCTTGCGAGGTGGGCATACCGACTGCAAGAATTTAACTTCACCATGGAGCACACACGAAATGTTGCCACACCCATCGTTGGCCGATCTCATGCCGGACAACGCTATACCGCTGCGCGCTGTCCCAGTGGAGGAGAGGAACCTGCTGGGTGATGAAAGGACAGGTGAATTCATGAAGGTACTGTGCTCAGACTTACAGACTGGCACCAATTCGGAGGCCACATCAGGAGAGTTGGAGGAACTTCTTAGGATCTGGGACAAGCTGTGGTGGTTGCGACAGATGAAAGGAAACTACGTTTTGTTCCACCGAATTTGCGAGAGCGGGTGATGCGAATAACTCATGACGGCGCCCATACGGGATTGGAAAGTGTCTTTGAATTGCTACGGAGGAGAGTTTGGCCTACGATAAGGAAGGACGTCGCAACATACATCCGTGGATGCCTAAATTACCAAACGAGTCGCGACATGGATGCACCGAGACCACCTATGCGATTGATGGAAGTCAAGGAGCCGCTCCAGTGTTGGGGACTGGATATCCATGGGTCTTTAGCAGTGAGTGGATCAGGAAACAGATACGTTCTAGTGATGAGCGACCAGTTCACTCGCTGGGTGGACGCCATACCAATCAAGGATCAGACAGGCGAGACCGTGTCGTAGGCATTCGAATTCAATGTGCCAGTAAGGTATGGAATACCGCAATGTGTTCTCACCAACCAAGGTCCCTGCTTCGCGTCGAAGGTATTTAAGAAGATGATGGACAACTGGGGCATCCAGAGGCGAAGCAACTAACGGTACCCCCCGTATGCCAACGGAATGACAGAGCGGTCCCACCGAACCATGAAGACGTGGATAGAATGCGCAAAGCTGGCATGGAAGGAAGATTTACATGAAGTTCTGCTTGCGTACCGGGCCAGCATGCAGTCGAACTTCAAGCTTTCGCCATTCGAATTATAATTTGGCGGAGAATCACGGATTGCTCTCCATACTTGCTTAGACAAGCCGAGTGAGAAGGAATATCCGGCCCTGCATCAGGCACGACGACAAGCGATTGCTAGAAAAGGGACCAAATCCTGACAATCACGCAATAAGAGGAACTACGACCTCAGGCATGAGGTTCACAAGTGGACGCCTTTCAGGATTGGTGAACAAGTTAAAGTACGGAACAACGATCGTCCAGATTATGAAGGGCCAGATGCCAGCAAGTTAAGGGAACGCTGGTAAGGCTCCTACAATGTAGTCGCTCGGAAAGGAGCAAACTTCAAAATCGACAGCGGAGGAACCAAGCGCTGGGAGAAGGCCACCCGTCGGCGACCATAGTACGAGAGGGAAGAACAACTTCCAGCAGGGGCGGGTGTAAGTTGGCGGAATCCAGTGAATACTCGTGAACCGGAACGACAATAAAAACGGGGATTGTAGAGAATTAATAACCGGTACAACGGATAGGACGAGACAAGGCTCTGTGAGCGTTGCGAGTCGAGCCGACAGCGGAACACAAGCAGCATCTGGTAACGAGCCTGGGCCCAGAACAATGAAGGAGGTATTTGTCGAGAACACAATGAATCAGACAAATACGCTGCTAGCAAAGCGCACAGGAGTGAACGCGGGTCGAGTGATGCAACCACGGGAGAGCAAATCGCGAGCTTTCGAACAACTCATAGACGACCAGAGTCGGATGTAGCGAAGCGGAGATACGGGATGGAAAGCTGGAGGGGCTGTTTCGAAACCCAATCTCGTAGGCACTTGAAATGGCCCGTCACACAAATCCACATTCGCGTTGCGTCGTGAGAAGGAAACATGGTTCAAATTTGTGCGGGTTTGTGAGTTGTCAGTGGCACGTTCTTGTGGAAATACACGCTCTGCCCCCAGCCCCCTCCGCGTCGTTTCGATACAGTATGAGCAAAGTCTTCGCGTACTAAGGGTCTTCAGTGGACGATACAGACGATTGCCTGAGGATCTCATTTAGACTTACCATTTTTGGCGGACCCAAGCCACAAGTGCCACCATTTTCTAAAGCCCAGTCACAACATTAGGCTGTGAGGTCCTCGTCTCATGATGGTAAAACAGTACCATTCGTTTGGAAATTCATCGGAGTTTCTCTTCCACACCTGTTTGCCAGGCGTGGAATGCGCTCCCGAAATCCGTCCTCTATATTCCCACGCTGAATTTCGAAGCCTGATTTGACCGTGCACGCATTTCACCGCTCCAGTTCACATGGTTTATTGCCCATGACCGCACACTTGACCGTTAGAGATTTCACTGCTACTCATCTTCAAGGATATGCTACAAATGTTCACCTACTGCACATGTATACCAAGTGGTAGTTTTTACAAACGGCGTATTCGTCATCATTCTCTATGGAATTAAAGTGGAAGTACAGCTTTTGTTACTTATACCTCAATGAGCCCACCAGTGTGGACTTACCACTGATGGTATCATTTCCACATTTTACAATATTCATCCTACAAAACATGTTAAGCTTTAGCTTCTCTACTCGTATTAAATATACGTTCTCCATCTCCCGCGCTTTCATCATTAACTAACTTAGACTTTCTGCTAGGTGAGGTCTCAGAGTAATACGGGTACTTTGAAGCAGATTACTGAGCCGAGTATCTTTATTCAGTTAAGTAACTCGCAGCTTCATGGATCAATTCACTATTAAAATACTTCGATCTAGGAGGGTAGGCCAACTCGGATTCTCTGTTTTGCCCATTGGAAGCGATTTATTTCACATAAGTCCCGTCAACCTTGTTGTTCAGTGACAGCTGGTGCTAAATTCAGACTGATATTTATAGGTCGCGGATTGTGAACGCATTTGACGTGAAGGAAATTTCGAAGTTGAACACTTCACCTAGTCTGATAGCATGAGCTTATCTGGGTATATTCGAGAAATAATCGTAAGGGACTAGTCTTCCTGCAGTGATGCACCTCATGGATATCTACTGGTGATGCGGTAGATAATCATGGTAGGCTTCAATCTGGCATCCGCACTGAGGCTGGTAATAAGCAAGAAGTAATGTCACGTTTTTATCACTGAGGATTTCCACATCCATCCTCTAGAATCCTAATCCCTATGGGGAACAGTTCAAAGCAGATCTGTAAGAGTTTGTCACCAATTTCCCGCTTTATGACCGCTCAAGGCTCCAGACGACCGCATACTGCTTCAAATTTATCTCGATATGATTTATACGTGGTCATTTCACACTCGCCTTCAATTCAACGTGACTAAATGTCGAGTACTCTATCAATGACACCAAATGGTTCATATCTGTAAGCTAGGTGATCACCATCTCCAACATTGTTTTCGTGAAAAATTCTCAATGTGCTGGTCCAGGAAGACCTTAGTTTTTCGGAGCAATCTACACTAGCATCAAAAATGGGCATCCAAAACTTGGGGCTATCAAAGTGATCTTTTGGTCACTTTGACTCTGCTATCTTCTCCCAAGCGCTTTTGCATACATACGCACACATATGACATACGAGATTGAAACACGGCAGCCATTACAGATGCCACATCTCACTGTCTTAGAGATTCCACAATGTCGGGCAACTTACCATATGAACAGCGCCTGGGTATTTTTGGAGTTCTCAGTGGACGCCAACGGCGTTTGTGTTGTAACCTCATCGAGGTTTATCAGATTTTAAGCAACCCTGATCACTCGTGCTGTCAGCTGCTAAAGCTGAATGATAACAACAGGCTGAGAAGCCATCGCCTCAAACTGGCAAGACAATAAATTTCGCTGGAGCGTTGACTGAGCGTTTTTATCCACCTATTTACCACATATAAAATTCATTGCTAGAGTCTGCAATCTCATCCTCTGCATTATCTGTATTTAGATATCTTATCGAAAATACGGAAGCCGCGTTATTCCTCACCATATAAGACACATGAATCATACCCACATTCAAAAAACGAAAGCGTATTTTAGCGGGAGCCCAGAATACGGGTTGGTTGTTTGTACTTGTTTTTCCTTTTATTTTGTAATCTCTCACTCACTATCCTGCGGGAAACGTTAAGCCGGTTTTTTCATTAAATGCACCGTCACTGCCGTCACTGCCACCAGGCTCGGCGAACTTCCATGGTAAGCTGTTTGAGCTCCGTGTTCAAACCTTAGCGTAGAGTTACACTAATTGTACGATGATCTTCCATTAGTTGAACACTGAGCGGAAAACTGTCGGTTGATGATGTGCTTAGTGAACATACAAATGGCATTAGCAGATTTGTGCACGGCATTCCAGATATGTGTCCAATGCGCCTCAACATCTGTGAGTAGAGAGCTGTTCAGAATAGGTGACGAATTCCGAAACGCACCCAGCTTATTTAAAACAAGTTTGCCTACTTCTAGCCGTGTCCAACGATGCTGCTAGGTGCCAACAAAATGCAAAAAGATTCTAGCACACACAAACACGTGAGCAGAAGTGAGCTAAGTACTTTAACTTGATCTGTTGTCCCTTAAACAACCTCTTCAACGGTAATCGACGACGATGTGGTCAGTCTGTGTCCACAACCGTAAGCAGCACAGATCTGTGGCGCTCGACCTCCTCAATCCCATAGCCTAAAGACAACGAGCTTGTCTCCTAATCTGACGATGCGGGTTTGAGACTGCGTAGGGACTGGGCGACCCACAAGCCTCAATAACCCACGTGCGACCGGTGGTGGTTGAACGGCAGCATGGTTTCGGTATTGCGTACCGACGTATTGCTGATGCCTTTCCTTTTCTTTCTTAATCCGTCATGCATTCTAGACTGCCGACATCGTGTTCCAAAGTTTCGAGCCTACCAACCGGTGCGCTCAGGCCCCCGATGAAAACCATGATATACTTGCGATGATTCTTCTGTAGTAGGTCGGAGAGTTGACGGTAGAACTCATCTTTAGCAGAGTCCGGGCTGCAACCCGTGGGCACATGCACTGTTGCGCCAAAAAAACAGTGTTTGGTTGCCTCGCGGCTGCACAATCGTATGGAGACTTCTAGTTGAATTGCACAGGATTAGATTTTAATTAGAATCCAAACAAGTAGCGTTGCTTCTGCGCGTGCAATAAACACAATTGGTAAACCAGCCTGTTCTGCGACTTCTTCACTTATGTCTCCCGAAAAGTTTGGCCTGCATGTGTTCTGCAAACGATCCGAGGATTGTGTGAATTCATGTCCAAGTGTGTTGTGCGCACATAGAGCTTCTCAGTTATCAAGGTAGGGGAAGGGGGTTAACTTATGTAACCCTTGCCAGCGTCTTAAGTCTTAAAGCCTTTACCCACAAAGCAGTGAGACGATTAACGTATGACGCAAACCGTTGAGAGCCGATAACACGACTTTCGACTGGCAACAAACTACTTATGGCGCGAAAACAATACGAGTATAGCAGTAAAGGGACCATGAAACGTTTCCGGAAACATCCGACTCGTTGCTGAATGCGAACACATTCGACAACCAAGTGGCACAAACACCTTCTTAATGGTCCATGGTAGTTCACACAGAAGCGATTAGGAATCGAGGTTGTCCATCTAGCCTCCGTCATGTATTTCATTCCGGTTCAAAAGTGGGCGGTCACTGACCCTCTATCTGGAAACATTAGCTTTGTGGTATTTAATGCAGAAGCAGATGACTAGTCTCGGACTTCCCACGCTCTGAGATGCTGTGCTGATTGTCCGCAGCTGCCTATTAAACACACCTGCGGAACAAGCGAGACTCATTCACACTTGCCCTCAGTAGGAAGGCATTCCTCGATTCGCAATCTGCGGGAGAACGCGACGGCATACAACGTGCCCGTAAGCCGCGCCCTGTGTAGACATCCCATTCACAGTCTCATCTTGCATCCCTACTCCTTTACCCATAGCACATCATGGTATCACCGCAGCATTAGTGTACGTCTAACTATGGTTTCACTAACATCTTTGGATTTTGTGGCCTACACCCTACCAACCTACGGGACTCGTCGAGCATTCACTTCATTGTCCCTACTAAACAATACTCAGTGTAACTTTTACACCTTGCTTTGAGGCGCAATGCGGGCCAGCCTTTCAACAAGCACTGACAGCTCATATATCAGCTGCATTAAAATCTTATTGTCCATGTCGATACGTCGCCCATCGCAAGTGTAGGATGCCAGGAAGCTTTCTGCGCTGCGATCATCTCACCAGTGAAGGGGTCTATGCCCACCGGTGCACATGGGATTTAACGGTGTGACCAAAGTAACCTGTGACCCCGCACTTCAATGTGCTACTCATATTGTGCCTGTTACCCCGTGCACGCCAAGTGTCCACAGGACGCGATAGATCGGACTGACAAGCGTCTGGGTTTTGGCTTATTAACATGGACTGTCGGAATGCGAGTAGCCAGTGACCCTATTCGATAACAGGCTCTGTTATAATGGTGCTGTGAAGCGCGTTTAAATTCCTTATTACACACTGACCCCGTTTCCTCTTAGCCTACTTTGGGTGACCTCAGAAATGATCGAGTTGCTACCCCATCCCCCGTCATGTACGCCGTCACCAGCCATGTGACAAGAGCACAAGAGCAAACTCCGGGCTGTAGTGATTCCCCTACACCCCTTTGCCCTACACATGCGTACACGTCGCTATGCATCCGACCTGCTATTGGCAGACAGCGCTTGGCTAAGGAACCAGCCGCACGACGGTGCGCGCATGTCACAGTCGCCTGGCTCATATTGGTTCATCGGAAGGAGTCATCTTCAATAGTTCAATAGTGTATGGTGGGATAAAAAGCAATAACTTGACAAGACCCACAGGATGGCAAATGGAAGAAAACAAAAGTTTCAGGTGTGACACAAAAATATCAGTAAGTTAGACACTGCAGTTTGTCATACCGTTATAGAATGTGTATCATGTAAGTGCAAGTCCAATAGTCTTTCGAATGTCTCGATGTTTGGTGCGTTCACCACATGCGATGGCAGTGCGTTCCAGTGCGGACAGACACTAAGAGAGTAAAAAACTTTCTACAATCTAAACGGGAATATTGAGTCACAAGTTTTAGTGCATGGCCTCGGCATCGTTTGTCGGCAGATAATGTTAACAGCGACTTACATGGATGGTCCTCTTCTCTTAGTATCCGGTAAGTGAGGATCAGATCACCGCGAAGTCGTCGGTATTCTAAGGAGTACAGACCGATCGAACGAAGGCGCAGTTCATATCTAAGGCCCGATAGACCACATGTTGCCTTAGTGGCTCTTCTTTGTGGTTGCTCCAGGAGACGAATGTCCCGTTTTAACCACGGACGCCATGCCTGCACCGCACACTCGAGGTGGGGACGAATGTAGGCGTTAATCAATAATGGCACGAGTTGCCGCTCGAAGGTACCGAGCGCTCGCCTCAAAAGCCTCAAGTTTAAGTTCGCTATGTTAGCTGCCTTTGAACATTGGAGCGAATTACCCAGACCTTCTTGCACGATGACCCCTAAGTCTCTTTCGTTGCTCACCTGTTTTATAACGCGCTGCCCCAGGTGATATGTGTTGCTGCAGTTACTGCGCAGCGACAACAGGTGACACTTTTCGGGGTTCATGGGTAGTTGGTTGTTTACTGCCCATTCGTGAATCCGGTTCAGGTCAATCTGCAGATAGACCGGGTCAGATGTTGACTGAATAGCTCGCCACATCTTAGCATCGTCGGCGAATATTTGCATAGGTGATTGAATGTTGGCAGGGAGGTCGTTGATATAGACTAAAAAGAGTAACGGGCCGAGAACTGATCCTTGCGGTACGCCGCTAGTGACGCATAGGCTATCGGAGTGGGTGTTGGCGATCCTTACCTCGATTCTTCTGTCGTATAAGTAACTTTCCAACCATGTGAGCAAGGATCCGTGGATACCATAGGCCGCAAGCTTTCGGAGAAGTGCTGGGTGATTGACTCTGTCGAATGCCTTAGAAAAGTCTAAGTAAATCACATCTACGGGAACTCCCTCGTCAGCAGCCCTGGTCCATGAGTCCCGAGCAAGTAGTAGATTGGTGAGGCAAGATCGTCCGCGTCTGAATCCATGTTGGAGGTTGGAGATGATTTGTAGACTTTCAAAATATCTCACCATTTCATCAGCGATTATAGACTCCATCACTTTTGATAGAACAGGAAGGAGAGTAATAGGTCGGTAGTTGGCAGGGTCTGACCGCTTACCTCCCTTGTATATCGGAGTGATAAGTCCACGTTTCCACTCAGACGGAAGTGTATGAGAATCAAATAGAAACTGGAAAAAGGTTGCAAGGTGGACTGCCATGGTGGGTGCAAGGGTTTTAAGTACTTTCGGACAGATCTTGTCAATTCCCGGCGCACTATTTTCCCTGAGCGACTGTAATTTCTTTGCCACAGATGTAGGGCTAAAGTTGACCGTGGATAAGCCGACGACATTTGCTGGGATGTAGCAAGGCGATGGTTCCATGGTGTGTCTAGTCACTGAGACAAACTGCATGAGCAATGCGTCCGCGGTCTCCTCTTCAGTAATCGTTAGGCCATTGACCGTCTCTAGTGGTGGTATTCCCGTCTTAACCTTCCTTTTGTCATTCACATACCGGTAGAGCAGTTTGTGATTGCTAGTAAATTTGCGTACCATAGTTTCCTGCCATTCGTACTTGTCAGCTTTAAGGAGTGAAGTGCAGTAGTTTCTGACTGTTTTGTAATGATTCCACGTGATATCACTTGGACCTAGCATAACAGATGAAGTTGATTTCTGGTTCTCTCAAGTTTTTGCTTGTATAGCCTAATATGTCTCGGAAATTGTATGCATCTACGGTCACACAGGCTGGACGAATGCACAACTTCACCACTCTGCTTAATCCTAGAATGCGTCGAACCCATTTCCTTTTGGTGATCTTTTTTTTGGCCTGTCCTATGGAGCTGGGTGTTATGCATGGTCTTGGAAGTGAAAGTTGGCGGCACATGCTCCGTTCGTTTACTACTTGTGAATAAGCTCTGTGCGTTGACTGCGCTATCATCTTCCAGTCGGTAATTGCCTGGGCAACATGCGCGCGTTATTCTTATCGGATCTGATTGGGTGGGCAATCCTTTTTATGCAGCTGTTACCTTAGCACGCACGAATGTTCCGGCCTGGAGCGGTGTTGTAAGCTTACGGTAAGTGATCTGATATACATGGCGACGATCTAACTCGTCGGAATCATTAGTTTCAAGAATCGAAAGTATGGCATTCAACTTCGTCCCATGGGTACGCTCAAACATGTGTTCAGCTGGCGTTTTGTCCGTGGTTCGTTAGTGTGCCGTTTGGTAAGCAAATAGTGCTTGTATCACTGCATCTTTCCAACCTGTACCCGATAAACGAATAGTATGGATACGCTCTTTCAAGGATCGATTGAAAAGCTCTACCATGCTGTTCGCCGCTAGGTTATACGGGGTTGTACGTGAGTGTCGAATGATGTGAAGTTGTAGGAACGGAAGAAACTCGTGTCTTGTAAACTGCGGGCCGTTGTCCGGCACCATTTCCTCTGGTAGTCCTAAACTGGAAAACTTGTATTTCAGCCATCGAATAATACTGGCAGTAGTCACCTCTCCACACAAATGGACTTCCAGCCATTTACTGTGAAAGCATGTCACCACCAAACAGTTCCTTTGATGCTGAGGCACTGAGCTAATTGGACCCATGATGTCAAGAGCTATCTTGGCTCATGTTCGCATAGGATAGCCAATGGGTTGGATATGAGAGAAAACCGGCTTTGAAAGCTTCTCTGCCCTTTGACATGAGGCGCTGTCATGAACGAGTGTTTCCATTTTGTGTGACATTCTGGGTCAACAAAAGCATGCGTCAACCTTGCGTTTCATACGAACGAGACCAGGGTGGCCTTCGTGAGCATATAGCATGATCTTTTGTACCAAGCTCTGAGGGGCCACAATTCTTTTGCCTCGCATTAAATATCCATCTATAAATGTAAGTTCGTGATCAACTCATAGTAGGGACGAACCTCGCTCTGATCTTTTATTTCGTGGCCAACCAGTTACCAGAAAACTCGGAACGAGGCAGAGTGTGTTGTCTTCTTGACTCGCCTCTGTAGTTCTTTATTAGTCAGAGCTATTGCTGCACCGCTCAGAGAAGACACCAATAACCTTTTATTATTATCCTCATTATTTGCAGTTTCATACAGTGACAGTCTAGAAAGCCTATCAGCTATCTGGTTTTTACGTCCGGGACGGAATTTGGTTTGAAAATCGTATTTTAACAATTGTGCATACTATCGATGTATACGAAGTGGCCAGATGCCATTTGTTCCACGAGTAAGTAATCTAAGTAGCGCTGCGTGGCCTGTACGAAGAGTGAAGGGTCTTCCAAAAAATATAAATTCCACTTCTCACTGCCCAAAAAGCAAGCATGGCTCCTTTTATCCGGGCAGAGGAAGAAAGCTATACCGCCTACAATTTTCTGGAGGCGTATGCACTAAGTCTCTCATGCCCACTTTGAATTTGTGATAGTATAGCACTCAACCCGATGTCTAAGGCCTCAGTAGAGACAAGCGCGGGGCACGTGTCATCGGGAATCGCCATGACTGGCGTGGAAGCTACGCGGTGTTTTATCTTGTCAAATACCGTTTGCTGAGGAAGACCCCAAACAAATACACTTTTTTCCTTTGTCAGTTCATGCAGTGGCTCAGCAAGGTTCGAGAAATCCTGCAGGTTACATAGGTCGTAAGGACACTTACCTAGCATATGCTTTATTTCGGTGGAGTTCTGTGGACGAGGAGCCTCGGTGATGGCACGCCTGTTGGCAACACTCGGCTTCATACCGTCAGCTGTCATAATGTGGCCCAGGAACTCTATTTCACCAGCATTAAATTTGCACTTCTCGAGGTTTAACCGGAGGGTAAGATCATGTAGTCGACGTAACACAGTATGCAGGCGTGAATCATGTTCTTCTGGGGTCCTACTGAATACACATATGTCGTTCATGTGTACTATTTGACCAGGTAAATTGGAAAATGAGTAAACTGTAAACTTTTGCTAAGCTACTGGGCTGAATTCAAGCCCGTTGGGAAGTCGTTGTACCGAAAGAGTCCGTCCATGCTAAGAAATGCGGTCAATGGTCTTGACTCCTGAAATAGAGGCATCTGAAAGAAAGCCTTCCTCAGTCCAATTTCGAAAAAGTTTGGGCGCCTGCTAGGTTGATTAATAGTTCATCCGCGGTTGAACGTACAAAGGTTTCGATCATGATTTGACGACTTATGGCCTACAGGTCATTGCATATTCTTACTGTACCATCCTTCTTGAGGACTGTAACCAAAGGGTGGACCCATTCAGAACAGTTGATGGGTTCAATGAGATCATCTGCAATCATTTGCCGTAATGCTGACGAAACAGCCTCTCTTCTGGCCAAAGGAATTGGACGTGGATGAGCAATAGCTACCGGTTTAACATCCCGCTTCAGACATATGCGGTGAACGGACGATGGAGCGCGCCCTATTGTTTGTTCAAACATTTTTGGGTACTGTATGTGTAGAACTGATAGTTTAACCGCCATGATACGTATACGATATAGGGCGGCGTGACTCCCAGTGCAACCATAGCCTTGCATCCGAGTAGGGGACCGTTATTTCCGCGAGTGACGTTCACAGCAACTGATGATTTCACGACCCCAAGCCGCAAAACAATAACAAATCCCCATATATTTTACCGGTACCTTTGTACAACTGTCAAATCTATAGGCTGAAGGATGTAAAGGCCTGTCATGTAGGTGACTGTCATAAAAACTACTCGGTACTATAGTGATAGGAGAGGCTTAATCAAGTTCCATGTCAACATGTGTTGTTCTATCGTGTGCAATAACAGTAACCATACGAATGTCAGGCGCAGGTAGTTTTGGCTCTGGACAATTGGAACGATAGTTGGACACAGTATCTGTGTTGTCAATGGAAAATACATTTTCAGATGGTTGTAACTGCTGACCGGAAACGGAATCTGTAGGATGCAACTGAGAAATGCGTACTGAACGACAACGGGCAAAATATCCACGCTTACCTCACTTTTTGCAATCCATTTCTAATGCAGGGCACTTAGTAAAATTGGCTTTATGCTGTAGGCTACCCAAGCGGAAGCATTTCTGTGGGGATCGGAATTCGGTTGGCGAGCGCTGGATCTTGGCAACCAGCTGTAAGTCTGCGTGGGTAGCGAAACATCGCAACTGTTCGGCTGTACATGTTTTGAGGCGAGCTAATTCCACAACCTTATCCCAAGTTAATTTGGGAGCGTTTTCGGAAAGTATCCATTCCCTAATTCGGTTATTGGTGATTCCACTAATCAACTGCTGCACTAGCATGCCACCCTCGATTCGATTTTTCGGTATGCTTGGGTACGCAGAGGGTCGTACACCGCGTATTAGGCGAGCAACAAAACTGTCTAGAGTTTTCGTTGGTTTCTGTGTTAGTCGGTCGAATTTGAAGCGAGCCATGAAGTGGTTTGTACGCTGACCCCATGACTTATTCAACACATCTAATGCTTTCGTCAAGGTATCTTGAGACTGGAGCTACAAAGCAACAAATTGACGTTGTCCCTTGTCACCGAGTAGGTGTCTGAGAAGCTTCAGTTTCTGGCCTTCTGCGTAGTTAGCAGCCGCAGGCAATAGGTCAAGATATTCTGTTGAAGATGTTTTTCACTGAGCCCATGCACTTTCGGTAGGACGTAAGTTCGCATCAGACCAGTAAGCTGTAGGATGTGGTTCCATGGCGTAGGTTCGTAAGACGTGACGCCAGTGTTGTGTAAGAAAAGTCACGTGCACGAGCCGAAGGGAGTTGGTCCGCTCCGGTAAACAAACTTCTATAATCTGAGGAGTGTCTAACTACGTGAGTACATTAGGAAGCCAATAGAAGAATAAACCAATAGGGAATCAGATAAATATGTATTTATGTGTGTGTCTGAGGTTGTGTGCGCTGTCTAGCTAGACCCACGGTTACGCAGGATGGACGAATACACAACACTTAGGCAGTAAAACTTGTTGTTAATAGATCTGGCAACACGCAGAAGTACAGAAAACGGACTATTGCGTTTGTGCTCATCGTGTTGCTCTTCGTTGTTATATGCCTTGTTATAGTCACGCACTATGGACGCCGGAGATATGAGTGGAAGTAGTGGGATCGCGTCTATTCTTAGCGGGCTTGGTGATAAGGTTAATTGATCATTGGTGAATGTTGCTATTGCTGTGAACAGGAACGTGGTTGTGGGAGCAAGTCTAATTTGAGGTTGGCGTGGCAGTTGGCCACCCGACTCATGTGCATACATTGCAGGAACAGTGGTAACCGATACATGGCTTCTGCCGGGTATGTAAGGAATTGGAATGGGAATGGCCACGGCTCCATCCCTCCTGTATTCAAAAGAGTTGTGTTGAGGGGTGTTTACAGCGGCTGTAAACAGATGAGACGAGATGGCAGATGGCCTTGTCCTAGTGATATAGTTCATTCCGTCATCATTATTGTGCCTGACTTTGTGGCATGGGAGTAAATTATGGCGATGAGTATCCAGACGACAGTTGTTTCGGGTTTTTGGCAACCTAGGATGTCGCTTTATATAGTGTTTGCGCGATTTGCGTTAGTAGATCTTTTCAGTTTTTACCGTCTTCTTCTAAGGTAGGTTCGGAATCGAAATAAAATTAGACGCCAACCAAGCTAGTCTCGACTCGTAGTAATAACACCCGAATTGAAAGAATTTCATAGGTATGTATTCTAATTAAATTGGTGAAAAATAACAACAATCAAAAAAGAACATTGTATGAACAATCATTACTGCCTCCCCAGCTCGAATGCAACTCCAGGTTCCTGTAATTCGGTTGGGATTTCTGTTGCAATCTGTTGGATCTTCTGTGAGGCTGACTCTGCTCAGAACTCTCATGAGAATCTGAAACTGAATTGTCATTAGTATTTTCAGTGCACACAGAATTAAATGATAACTGACCGGAATCCTTATATCGGTTCGAATCAACATGCCGTTTATGTACAGAGCAGTCATCGCGATCCAGAATTTTAACCATACGATTTCCAAGTTTGTTAACAATTATTCCGGATGAAGGACGTAAACCATTGCCTCGAAAACAAGATACTCCAGCGGTTCCCAAACCAAGCATGATCGACCTTGATGGTCTGGATTTACGCAGTTTAGCGGGTGTATCTCCACCGGTGGAATGCACACAGTTACGGTATTGCAGAAGGAAGTTATTAACACAGCGATCAAGTTCATCAAAAGAAGTAGGAGAACAGGAGGTAACAGAACGTTTTAAAGTTGGTCCAACGTTTTCAGCTAAACCATTAGAGCATGGATGTCTTGAAGCAGTAAAAAAGTGAAGACACCCAAGACTCTGCAGCCAGTTGGTAACAATTGAAGCTGAAATGTGTGAGCCATTGTCACTTACAACAGATAACGGGACTCCTTCCCTACTAAACAATTTTCTCAGGGCATTGACAGAAAAAGCAGCATTTGGCTTTTCAGTCAGGAATATTTCTGGCCACTTTGAATAAGAAGCTACGCCAAACGTGCATAGCACTTCTGTAGAAATGGTCCACAGCAATCCACATGTATCCATCGCCTGGGCTCGCATGTCATCGGCCATGGTGTCCACTTTGACGTCCGCTGTAGAATCTGGTGCTTACTGTTCGGGAAATAAGGGCAATCTGGTTTACTCAATAGGTCTTTGAACTAGGTCCGCTGGGCTATGGTAAGCTAATATTTCAACCATCAGTTCGCAAATTCCTCAGCAGAAAATTGAAAACGATCGTACAGCCGTGATTCGGTGACTTCATTATCAGATGAAAATATTTGTATTCGATTTCAGACATGTTGCACGCCCGCAGTACTAAAAATAAATCGAGCAGGAATGTTAAAAACAATCACATGTTTCAGTCGTTCATGTAACATAGACACAGTTAAGGCGATTAACCGCAGTTTGATCGTTTGAACTGGAACAGCGTTTAGCGGGTAGCTTGGAGCGGGAGCCCGGAGAGCGATTCGAAAAGGTAGATCGGGTTGCAGTGAAACCTTTATTGGTACAGTAAAAGATTCCCTGTTAACTAGCTATAAAAAGCGACACCGTTGACACTCTAGCTAGGGAAGTGGAAGATGCACAGCACACAGGGCAGCCGCGCGTTGCAACTGAAACGAGCGCCAAGCAAAAATGGCGATGAGCAAGTTAAGCATTCGAACGCAGCCATCAGTTCAACAAACCACACCGGTTGCCTAGGTGTACAATGAACTAATTTAGGTTAGAATTTTACACAGGCAAACCGGGGAATCTTCAGATTGCTACATAGCCCTCACCCAGAAGTGATTGTGTAAGCAATCCTTCGATTTACGTGAGGACTGTCCGTCGCGGGCCAGCCTTTTTCGAGATCAGGTTGTGAAACCTGATGCAGCTGCTGGGGAAGAACCATGCAATCGGACCCTATCGGACTCCCACCCTTGTCCTCCCTACGGTGTCCAAACTGTAAAAATCTGTGGGGGGGGGGACAGTTTGTAAAGTTCACGTTGGTGGCCGAGCAGGAAGTTCGTTCCACTTCAAGTTGACGTGCCGGGATCCAGCGGAAAGTGAAACCAAGGTGCAACCAACCGACAGTGTATATGAAAAGTAAAATGAAAACGCAGCGTAAATGCATGGCAGTACACAAAAGAGTGTAAAGCGAAAAACTTGCAAACTGTTTGTGGATAATCAAAAAGTGTTGCTCTTTTTTGGTAGTTTCAAAACGTTTCGGTCCTTTTGTGGATTTTGGAAAACGTTTGTTAAGAGCAAGAAAAACATGCAAGGGGTGCTCTATGGGAAGTAGCATACGCTAAGCAACTCGGAAACGCGTACCAGGGGTTTCACTTCCCTACCACTTCGATTGATAATGGGTCGTGAAAGGGTGACGTCAGTTGAGGCTGTCGGTTCTGCCGGAGCGAACTGACTGGTCTGAGGTCGCGGTGCGAGCTGTGATGGTGCACGCTGTGGAGGTGCGCGTTGCACCGAAGAGTCAGACTTGTCGAGGAATGCTGGCTTGAGTCGATCGACCATGATCGTCTCAGTCTTACCATGGTAGTCAATGGTAAACGTCTTGTTACTTCTGCGTACGACACGGTACGGGTCAGAATAAGGAGGTTGGACTGGCCGGCGTACGCTGTCTGTGTGAACGAATACGTGCGTGCAAGTAGTTAGGCGTTCGTCCACGTTGATACGCAAGCTCTGTGCTCTGGGTTGCACAGACTGAAACTGTCGCATGTGATGAGATAGACGAGCTGCGTAGTCGCCAAAGTCTAAGGTTGTGAGCGCTTTTGGTGAGACCAGTTTACCAGGTAAGCGTTGTGTGTATCCAAAGACTAGCGAAGTAGGAGTAGCGTGCAAATCCGCTTTAATCGTGTTTCTTATCCCTTAGAGAACGAGTGGAAATGCTTCGTGGCAGGATGTGCTAGATTGGGCACAGAGTGAGGCTTTGAATTGCCAGTGGAACCTTTCTACCATCCTATTAGCTGCGGAGTGATATGCGGTAGTTCAGTTGTGCTGGCAACCAAGAACGTTGAGAAGTTTGCTGAAGGATCCGTCAAACTGTGATGCTCTGTCGGTGATGACTACGCATGAGCAACCGAATAGAGCTATCCCAAGTTCTAGGAAGGCTTGTGCAACTGTCTCAGATGAGCACTTGACCATCGGAATCGCTTCTGGCCAACGGGTGAATCGGTCGACACAAGTGAGGAGGTACACGTAGCCTTTGCATAGGGGCAAAGGTCCGACCAGGTCGACATGAACGTGTGTGAAACGAGAGTCAGGAGCGGGAAAGACGCCAAGTGGGCTTTTGGTGTGCCTGTATACCTTGGCGCGCTGACACTCTAAGCATGCGCGTGCCCAAAGGCGGACATCGCGATTGACGTTAGGCCATAAGAAGTGTTCAGTTACGAGCTTATGCGAAGCACGTATGCCGGGATGAGACAGGTTGTGTAAAGCGTTGAAAACTAGTTGACGTATCGAAGTAGGAACTACGAGTCTGGGAGAAGTTTGTGAGATGTCATAAAGAATGGTCCCCTCAGATGAAGCTAGTGGAACTTCGCGTAGTTTCTAAGAGGTGTTGCGTCGTAGCTTGTCTATGTCGGGATCAGCTTGTTGGGCAGCAGCCATAGCGGCTAGATCAAGGTTGGTGCCAGGCGATAAGCTGATCTGCTGAATGCGTGAAAGCGCATCCGCGACGGGATTGAGAGCACCTGAGACATGTCGTACATCTGTCGTAAACTGAGAAACGTAGTCTAGGTGTCTAGTTTCCAGCGGAGAATACTTGTCCGTTGCGCCATTGATTGCGTAGATCAATAGCTTGTGGTCAGTGAAGACTGTAATATGTCGACCTTCGAGATAGTGAGGAAAATGTCTGATACCTAGGTAGATAGCTAACAGTTCCCTACCGAAGGTGCTGTAACTCGATTCGGCAGGTTGTAAACGTTTCGAGAAGAAACCTAGAGGTATCCATCGATGGTCGATGAGTTGTTGAAGAACTGCACCCACGGCAGTGTCGGATGCGTCAGTTGTCAGGGAGAGTGTTGCAGATGTGTCTGGATGGGCGAGAAGCGCTATGTTGGAGATAGCGTCTTTGAGCTTCTCGAAAGACAGTCTAGTGTCGTCTGCAAAATGAAAAGACCGTTGTTTACCGCGAAGCAAGTCAGTCATTGGTTGAACAATGCTCGCGTAGTTGGGAATAAAGCGTCTATAATAGTTAACCAGGCCAAGGAATCGGCGTAACTGTTTGAAGGAACTAGGGAGCAGGATAGTCCTTCAGTGCCTGGATTTTGTCTGGCAGAGCTTCAATACCAGAGGCGGATATGCGGTGGCCAAGAAAGTCGATGGAGCTTTGGCCAAGCTCGCATTTATCGGGGTTGACGGTAACCCCATGTTGCGTCAAGCGTTGGAAGAGAGCGTCGAGATGATGAAGATGTTCTTCGTCAGAAGAGCTGGCGATGAGAATGTCATCTAGATAAGGATAAACGCCTTCGAGTCCTCGCGTTACCTCATGAATGAAACGTTGAAAAGTTTGGGCAGCGTTGCTGAGGCCGAAAGGCATTCTGAGGTACTCGAATAGGCCGAATGGCGTGATGACTGCTGTTTTAGCAATGTCGTCTGGCGCGACAAGTATCTGATGGTAGGCGCGAACTAGGTCGACTTTGCTAAAGATAGACTTACCAGCTAGAGCTGAGGTCAAGTCGTGCATGTGCGGAATGGGGTATTTATCCGGGACGGTAACTTTGTTAAGTGCCCTGTAGTCACCACAGGGGCGCCAGTCACCGGATTTCTTCGGTACCATGTGTAATGGTGATGCACACGGACTTTGGACGGGCGGATGATTCCCAGTTCGGGCATTTGCTCGAATTCTGCCTTAGCAGCTTTGAGCTTGTCCGGGGCTAGTCTGCGAGGGCGGGCCGAAACAGGTGGGCCCTTAGTGCAAATGTGATGCATGACGTTTGACGTCACAGGAGGCAAGTCCTTCAGGACGCGAGCGAGTTTAGGATGCTTGTTGAAAAGTTCTAGAAAAGGTTGTGAAGTTTGAGGTAGGACACGAATGGGAGTGATAGCAGCCACGTTGGCGCTAGTCCGGATAACACTGAGCTGTGTCCTGGAGTCGATAAGCTTCTTCCTTTTAGCGTCAACGATAAGTTCAAAGCGTTGAAGAAAGTCTATGCCTATGATGGCGAAATGCACGGCTGCTACTATGAAAGGCCAGCGAAAAGTTCGCCGGAGGTCTTAATTGAGCGTTAGCAGCCTTTCGCCGAAAGTTGCGATGGGTGTGCCATTGGCAGCACGCAGCTTGGTAGGCGAGTGTGAGACGACCTCATCTGAGCTACGGGGTATAACGCTAACTTCGGCTCCAGTGTCGACGAGGAACTCGGTGCCGGAAGTTAAATCCCTAACGCGGATAAAGCGACTTTGATGTTGGCCGGTCGCGTTCGTCGGGGTTACGGGCCGGCCGAGAAGTTTCCCTGCTTCTCGGCGAAGTTGCAATGTTTGATAGATTTACGAGCTGCGGTACCAAAGCATTGATGGTACCAACAGCAAGCCTGCCAGTTGCTGGACTTGGAACGTTTGAAGGGCGATTTTGATCGGCTATGACGACGACGGTTCATAGTAAGCTGTTGAACCTGGCGACTAAGTGTCGCAACTTGTGTTTGCAGGGCTTCTATAGTTTACTGTAAGCCAGTGATAGAAGTGCCCTGGGACGCGACGGCATTGACCTTGCTGGCATCGGCTTGTGACTGTGATCGTTCAATGACTCGATCCGCTAAATCTGCTAGTTGAGTGAGCGAAAGGGAGCTCACGATAGCAAGAATCGCTTGCGTGTTTTCTGGTAGCCGCTGTAGCCATAGTTGGCGAAGTAAAGTTTCGTCCATGGTTGAGGAACTAAGGACTAAGGACTGGGCAATTTGTCACCCATCTGCAAATCTCCTGAAAAACTGCTGCAGGCGAACGTTCTCAGAGGGCATGGCGCGCTTAATCGGGACCTCCTCGAGAGCCTCATAGCGGTTTTCAGTCTGAGAAACGATAACATCTCGAACCAGCATTGAAATCCCCTTAGAGGGATAAGACATGAGTTTGCTATATTTCGCGTAGTCAGAAGTGATTCTGTGGTTAGCAAACTCAGCCTCAAGGTGAGCGAAACACAAAAGAGGATCTACGTCCCAAAAAGGTGGCACAGACAGAGATACAACGCTAAAGAGAGACTCTGCCTTATGGACTAAAGATTCCGTGGTTTAAAAATATTGCGGCAAAAATAGGCTACCGTATGCAAAAATAGACCGAAATATAGAAAAATAAATGGAACCAGCTCACCGGAGAAAAGTTCGCAATATCCGGCGCTGAGCTTCTTCCGGAGTCAGTGTCACCAATTTCTCGAGTAGCCCGTAGCAGGATCCCGGAGAGCGATTCGAAAAGGCAGATTGAGTTGCAGGAAAAGTTTCATTGGTACCGTAACAGATTCCCTGTTACCTAGCTAAGGAAACGGAGGATGCACAACACACAGGGCAGTCGCGCATTGCAACTGAAATGAGCGCCAAGCAAAAATGGCGATGAGCAAGTCAAGCATTCGAACTCAGCAATCAGTTCAACAAACCACACTGGTTGCCTAGGTGTACAATGAACTAATTTAGGTTAGAATTTTACACAGGCAAACCGGGGAATCGCCAGACTATTACAAGCGCTATCGTCAGGGTCACATACAGTTATTCCCAGACGTCTTGTCCCTTATTACTCGAGGACCAAGGGTCACGACTTCGGGTGAGAAGAGAGCGCACTCAATTACCAACTGTCCAACAGTAGATGTTGGCCCATCTCAAAAGGTCTCTCACCCGGTCACATGGGTATGAACGACCGGAGGGAGGGCCGTATGCATGCAGCTGGGTACATGTGTACTTGCCAGTCTGGTCCATCGTGAAAACGCTGGATGAGCGCAGATGGTTGCGTTGAAGTCAATTACGGCACGCCACAGGGCAACTTCATCGATCGATACATACCGTGTTTCGGGCTGGTTGGAACGAATGCAGGCGCGCAAAGTCAAGACAACGGGGCATCATTACTGGGCTACTGTTGTAGGATTGTGGTGGCGTTTACACAGGCCCAACTGATCTGAGCAAGGAAAGTTCCATAGGTTCTTAGTGTTATCCCAGCTAATGACAAAATGGTTAGTGGCAACACTGTTGTAGACTGAAAGTTAGCTTCCAACCACCCACCTTAGCAAAATAGGTATTTCTTACAATTAGGCCTTGCAAACATGAAATGTAACGTTTTGCGAAAGGTGTCTTGAAAAGCTACGCCGCCTAAAACTACTCGCTGCCGCAAAGCCTATTCTTCCGTCGTGGTCTTGAGCGTTCATTCCAACTTATTCACTGATGAGGCAATATTCGATTAGTATGGAACTGAGAAGTGGTATTTGCAGGCAATATCTAATCCTCACGGATACTGAGAAGCACGTGCTCCACAATGGGAGAAGCTTACGGGCTCGGAAAGCTGAATGACAAATCGTGGGACCACTGCACACGCATGTGGGTTCTCACGCTTACTGTCCACCACAAGCCAGTTATCCCGGTGGTAACTTTTCTGATACATATTGCTACAAAACCCAATTATCCAATTCAAAAGGATCGATAAGACAAGCTTGCACGGTCTGTATCTCCTTGCAAAATCGTGGGACCATCTTTCTTTTCCCTTTACGTGACCGGTATGTTGATGTATGTATGTGTGTGTGTGCTCCATGCTGAGACTGATGTTGCATTCATGACGCTTCTTCATCGCAGTTGGGCTAAACCAACTTACACTTAAACTAGGTCTCCTTAAGCTGCATAAATTTCATTCCAGTTTATTTGGTTTGTTCTGCGTACTTGATAGTCTTCTCCCAACTTGCACACATCGCTCATGCAAATTGTGATAAACTTGCGTAATTGTATCGCGTGGTATTTGTTCAAATAACTCGGAGATTTTGTGCTTATCACGGATTCACTTATAACCAATTTCTTCTATATGCTCATTTAGCAAGCATTTATGTCGTCATATGCGTTTACTCTATTCGATATCGGTTTTTTGAGTGATTGGCTGTTGTTTGACATCTTCCCGGTAGTGATCACAGAGTGATCTCTTTCTCATTCAGTGTCAATGCTCAGTTGTCCAAAACACCCTCATCAAAAACACACATGACTATCAGCTCCTACAAAACCGCTGACTGGGGCCTTTTTGCAAGCTTGATAAGCTCGGAGCAGTGGGACACCTTCTTCCTCGCTAGCGACCCTCAGACTGCAGCAGATGAGTTATATAACAACATCCATCGATCAGTAGATGTGTCGATTCCGCGAAAGCATATAAAACTACCTGTCCCTGGAGAAAGGCCTACACAACACAAATTAGCTGTAAAGCTCAAAAAGTTGCTCAAGGCGTATGGTAAATCCAATGACTTCTGTTTCTTAATAAAGCACCAGCAATTGGTTACTATTAAGGAGAATGCCAATCAGGCCATGCTGATTGATAAAGAAAAACAAGCACTCGGTAGCCAAAATAGAAAACAGGAACTATTCAGATTGCTTAAGCGCAGGACCGCTAAACAGAACCTAGATGTTATCTCGCTTATGTCTGCAGATAAATGCTTAGTGAGTGACCCGACTTATACCAGCGAAATGTTCAACAACTACTTTGCTGCCTCGTTTAATGAATGTATTGATCCTGCGACCCTGGATCTGCAACATCACACGAATGATCAACTCAGCAACATCACATTCAATCTGTGCGATATCCAAAAGCTCATAAAATCCACTAAAACCTCCTATTTCACTGGTCCGGACAACCTCCCATCTGCTGTCATAAAATTCGGGGGAGATGACATCTCCTTGCTGCTACTGAATATGTTCACCTTATCTATGAATTCTGGTATCATACCGGCTAAGTGGAAGAAGGCCATAGTGATGCCCCGTCATAAATCAGGTTCACTGTGCAACGTAAAAAACTACCGACCGATTAGTCACACATCAGTATTGTCTAAAATGATGGAGCGACATGTAAAGTCGAAAACGCTTGAATTCCTATTAACTCGAAACTTAGTAAACAATTCACAGAGTGCATTCCTGAACTCCAGGTCCTGCATCACTTGTCACTTAGAATTTTTAAATCACCTTTTCAGTTCACACGATCGTGACTTATCGGCAATCGTCATCTATCTCGACATGCAAAAAGCTTTCGATCGCGTACCTCATAGTCGCCTAATAGCTAAGCTCCAAACCTACGGTATAAAGGACCCCTTACTGGCTTGGTTTAGCTCATATCTCTCAGATCGCTCCCAGATAGTACAAATCCAACAACATAAATCTCAACCCAAGGCTGTTACCAGTGGGGTGGTACAAGGCAGTGTTCTTGGTCCATTGCTATTTCTACTTTACGTTAACGACGTCTTCAGCGTAGTTAAATGCGGCACACCTTATCTTTTCGCCGATGACATCAAAATAGTGTACTCCTTCCATCCTACCAACCTCAGCAATAGTCTAATGGAAATCCAACTGGACCTCCATGCGCTTGAGGCTTGGTGCAACACATGGAAAATGTCTTTCAGCGGTGACAAATGTAGCGCGATGCTATACAGGTGCAATGTTAAGCACAATGCTCTGACCCTAGATAGCAAACCACTTACTATCTGTCAGACCATCTGTGACCTAGGGCTTTGCTACTCATATTCACTTAACTTCTCAGAACAAGCATTTTATGCAACAGCCAGAGCTAAACAACGCATTGCATTACTATTCAAAAAGCTTAGTCTACGAGATTCAATTTGTTCAATGTATGAATCATTCACCCGCCCTTTACTTGCATATTGCTCAATGGTGTATAGCAATTCCAGGAAGCATGATCGTATCGCCATAGAAAAGGTACAAAGAGCGTTTACAAAGCGCCTTATTGGTACGAGCTTAGTGTTACCCTATTCTGAGCGATGCGACTTACTTAAGCTTGACCCAATATGGCTTCGACGCCTAAAAGTAAACTTAGCACATTTTTTCAATATCCTGCACAAAAATGTCCACACCCCTAGCATTGATCTATCACTCATGAAACCAAATGGATACAATACACGCAATAGAGAAAATTCTGTGATGGTAAGAAGGTCAAAGACAAACATATCAGCAAACTTTTTCCTAAATCGGTACTCCCGTATTTGGAACAAATTGCCGACCGATATTCGTACTAGCACATCTGAGTATAACTTTCGTAGAAAGCTTGACGAATATCTTACAGTCAGAAATGTGATTATGCTCCTGCGCTGCCCTACAACTATTCAACAAACGTATGAACAAGGTCCAGACAACATATAACTGAAAGTTGCAAATGACTGTATCAGTCAGATAAACAAACACCCGTTGATTCCCTGCTTACCCTTCTCTTTTATTGCCCACTCCGGATCTGCCTGCCCGAAAGCTCACCGCTGATTAGTGGCTCCACTGATACATCGATGGGTTGGAGGTCCAGGCTTCTGTTATCCACTTCATCCCATCTTGGCTCACTATACTTCCCCTTGATTTTACTTGGCTCCACTGCAACCATGTGTCAGTTGAATCACTGGCAACTTGGTTAGCTGGACTCCCAAATCCGGTTAACTATCTCTCCAATCGTAACTTCACTTCCGTTTCACCCGCTGGCACACCTACCATTCGTTTGTGAAAGCACTGACGCTTTGGTAGGTAAAGCACCCGGATCCTTTCTTTACATCTTCAACCCACCTTGCTCCCCAACACTTAGCTTCGGTTTTCACTTGACCATATCTTGCTGGTGAATCAACCGACACATTGTCAACATCGATATGTTTGCCACTCAAAACTACTGTAACCTCGTAAACATATCACTGGAGTTTTGTTGGACCAATTCCCTGCATAATCAAACTCCTAGCGCAGTTATCCAAACTACTAAAGGTTCGGCTTTCAGGTTCACAGCCCACAACCCACACATCTTAAGTAATCCGAAATCCGTATTGCGCCTCCTAATTGTAAACAACATCTGCAATACAATAATAAGGTAGTTGCTTAAATATTTCCCTTTTTCACTGTGCAGTAATGTGGACTTATTTTTCCCTGTTAGCCAGACCCATACTGCTGTTCCTTATGCCGAGTCCAGAAATTTGGTTGCGAGACCCTCCCCACACTATATTATTCTCGATTCCACACATGTACATAATTCCCTAGGAAGTTTTCGGCCTCCATCGCACTAATACTTACTAATACTTGGTATTTCCCTTCTATTTACGTTGATCCGGACCCCAACTCGTTCACCGGTACGATGAGATACTTGCTACCGAAGAAAGTTGAATCTGCATAAGAATAAACTACAACTTGAATCCAATCCCACTCAATACGAATCTCCTCGCATCCGATAAACAATTTCAGTTCCAGAGAAAACTTGTACATAATGATCGGTCCAGGGTCTCTGGAACGTGTCTCACCTTTCTGAGAAATATACCTATTATTATTATTATTATTATTATTATTATTATATCCCACGTGTGGCTGCGCTTGACGTGCTTGTTGACAAGGTGCCTACCTGTCTATTACCCACTACCTTGTCCACCTGGCTCCAGGAGACAGCTGGTCGTTGCTGGAGGTGACGGGGTGCACGGTCCTTGTGGTCGTGCCAGCCTCGAAGAGTGGTTCCATACAGTCAGTGTGGAACGGACTACGTTCCAGCCACCGCCTTGTGTGCGCTTGATTCCCTAAATGCGGCGTGCTGGTGTTTGCCTGTGAAAGAGTGTGGGCCGGCTCCGTTGATGAAACGTGACTCCCATCCACATGCCTCCCAGTCTTATTCCTTCGGGTTTACACTGGATATGGGGTGTGTGGATGGAGCTGTGGGTGGTGCAGCGCAATCCATCCATGGTCCCTCTGTAGTCGCAGGCGTCCTGTGGCTGGCCACAGTGACAGGCAAATCCGAAACCAGATGCCGCCAACCATTATGTTGTCTAGAAGCTCTCATCCTACGCTGGAGTCGGTACGTTGATGTACACGTCACAAATACGAACACGCGTAGCCTATTCTCACATCACCATCCCCTTCACATCCTCCCCGTATTCCTTAGGCATAAACATGCAAAACAAGTAATGGTATTGTGAACCAAGTTGAATAGAAGTGGTCAGCCTAAACGCTGTCGAAACCGCTTAGCTCGTTGAATGCATTCTGGCCCGACGCACATTTGGCACAATTTGCCCATGCAACAGTTTAGTCCAGAAACCAGTGCTCACAGTGAATACGTGTAGTAACCTAAACAGCATAAAACGGTAATATATCCGTCAACGAAGAAGATGCTCATTGTGCCCGCCGGCGTTCTGCTTGCAGTGCGGAAATCATCTGAGGCGATAGGCTATAACTTTGTGCAAAGTTTCCGTGTTAATGGTGCGACATTCCTTGACAATACTGCCTTTCAGTTGTTCTAGTGAAATCGACGTTGCCTTATAAAGTTTTCTTTTCAAATAACCCCATAGGAAGAAAAGTAAGGGGTTCAAATCTGGTGACCGGGCACGTCAATCCTTTGGACCTCCGCAACTGATCCACGGGTGACCGAACGCCTAGTTAAGATAATCCCGCACCATTAGTGAGGAGGTGCACCATATTGAAGCTATAACGGTTGAAGCGAAGTGCCGAAGTCGTTAACGTGTGTCAGTGGTGAAAACCTCACTATGTTGTAGCCCCTACGTTACTTGCCAGCGACAGTTCTCTCACCATGGGAGAATCATGATTGACAGAGGAATGGCGGTAAGCATAATTGAGTTACTTGGCAAACCCGAGGTTAACGTCATATAGGCAACGGAAGTACGTTACCCTGGTTTGCAGGAAGCGCAGGTGCGTTAGCGCAGCCTATTGAGTTTTAACGGTTTCGTCCACCGCCGTCAACTTTACAGTAAACATCAACAGCGACGCCTGCACCCTGTCGGATAACTGAGTGATCGCGCGTCTTTCATGTACCCATCTTGTTCTATTTTCTCGTAGTGCTCATTCTATTCCGCTGAAGTACTGACAACATTACCCACCTCAAGAACGTGGTAGTGAAATCAATCACAGGAATTGAAACCGAGCATTGTCAATGAATGTCGCTAGATTTCGGTGGACACTTTGCAGAAAGTGCTATCCAATAGCATCGGGCGAATACTGCTCTGCAAGCGAAATGACGGTGATCCTTTTGAACATCTACTTCTTTGATATTATTGCGCTTGAAACATACTTCATGGAAATATATGTAGAATGCATAAGGATTAATTTCACTACCACATTGTTGCGATGGGTAATGATACCAATACTTCGTCGGGGTAGAATGAATGCTAGGAGAAAAGAAAGCAAGACGGTTACGCGGGAAACGCACGATCACCCAATTGTCCGACAGGAGTGCAGGCGTCGCAGTTGATGTTTACTGTAAGGTTGGTGACGTTGGACGAAACCGTTGAAGCTCAATAGGCTGTGTTAGGCGCTTCCTGCAAGCCAGGGTAAGGTATTTCCGTTGCCTATATGACGTTAACCTCGGGTTTGACAAGTAACATAATTATACTTATCGCCATTCCTCTGTCAATCATGATTCTCCCATGGTGAGAGAACTGTCGCTGGCAAGTAACGTAGGGGCTACAACATAGAAAGGTTTTCACCACTGATAACCGTTGACGACTTCGGCACTTCGCTTCAACCGTTATAGTTCAAATATGGCACACGTGCTCATACGTAGTAACGAATTCAGGCAAAACACGCCCCCAGACCGCAGTTAGGCAAGAACAAGACACGGTACGAAACAAAGTGTATCGGGAGAAGCAGTGCGACATGGCTCACATGACACATGAGTTAAAGTATGTGTGAAGAACTACTGATTGGTCAATGCGAGGAAAACCAATAAGAAGGCGGTGTGGCTGAACTAACTAATTGATATCGCGGATGGATGTAGCATCCCTTTCTTTCTTGGGAACGAAAGGTTCAACAGGTTTAGGTACACGTTGAGATCTGCGAAGTGGTGGGCAGTTTGTTGTTTGCGCCGTATCCTGAGTGGTTTGTTCCACCGTCGGCTGGACTGAGTCAGATATATTTTCTTCATTTTCTCGTGTTTCTACACAACGCGGACGTATGTGATCTGAATGACGCCTCAAGACGCAGTCATTTACCTCTAGGTCAGCCTGGGTACCATCACTTGTGACCACGGTTGCGAGCTACCATGACTGTTCGTGGGGAAGTCGTGCATACACAGGTTGGAAAACAACGTCGTTATCCCTGTCTAATGTAGCTGTCTTGTTTTGTTTCGCCTCTATTTGCGCTCGACAATTAGGAAATAATAGGTGTGATGTAGTACGAAGTGTTCTACCGAACATCAGTTCTGCGGGGGATTTACCCGTGGCTTCTGCCGGAGTTGTTCTGTAGGCAAAAAGTAAGCGATCTATTTGCGTTTGTACGGTTCCCAAAAACTTCTTTAGCAGGCCTTTTTTACCGTCGGCACCGCCCTTTCGGCTAACCCATTTGACGCAGGAGGATATGGGGCTATACGCACGTGTTGAATGCCATTGCTCTGCATAAAGGTCTCAAACTCCTTACTGGTAAAACAGGACCCATTATCTGTACAAACAGTTTCAGGTATTCCGAAAACGAGGATCGCATCTTTGAAATGGTTGTTTCAGCTGTGGGCTAAGACGCTGGATAAACATCGATCCATTTCGAATAGGCATCCACTATCAAAAGGGAAAAGGTTCACTTCAGAGGACCAAAATAGTCGGCATGGATCCGCTACCATATCCTTTCAGGCCAACGCCAAGGATTTATTGGACCTGGAAGTTTATTCGACTGATATTGTTGGCAGAGATCATACGTTTTCAGGTAGTTTTCAATTTCGGCATCTAAGCTGGGCCACCAGGAATAGCCGCGTGCAAGTACTTTCATTCGGACAACACCTGGATGTCCATTGTCCTTTAGAATAAAGGAGCGCGTTTTCGACGGTGGAATCAAACGTGAGCCCCAAAACAAGCAACCATCGCGTATATTCAGCTCAATTTTCCGAAGCCCAAAAGGTTTCAATTCAGCCGGAATTCTACTAGGCCAGCCCAGTTTCGTGAAACGTATCACGGAGGCTTGTTTGGGATCCCGATCGGTCCACCGACGCATGACGTCAATTGGCAAAAGGGTAGTGTCGAGATACTGCATCAAATGAAATAACTCCACCGGTACATCTATTGGCCCTGCGGAAAACGCGTGCGGTAACCTACTCAGGGCATCTGCCGTACATTTGTTAGAGCCTGGGATGTAAGAGATTTTGTATTCATACGCATTAAGGATTAAGGCCTATCGTAGCATTCTAGGTGAAAACATTTGATGGATCCCCTTGGATTCAGCCAATAAGGATATCAACGGTTTGTGATCAGTTTGGATCTCAAAATGACTACCCCAAATCTACTGGTGAAATTTCTTGACACCAAAGATAACTGATAGGGCATCGCTATCAAGTTGTGAGTAAACGTTTTCGGCCGGTTGTAAAGCATGCGAAGCGAAAGTAATCGAATGAATTGTACCATTCTGCATTTTATGACACAAAACTGCTCCAACTCCGTATGGAGAAGCATCACACTGAATGATCAGAGACCTTTTCCTATCACAATGAACTAAAATTGGCGCTGATGCTAAACAGATTTTAGCACGAATGAACTCGGACTGATGCCCATCATTCCACACCCATGGGCTGTTTTTCTGTAGCAGTGCGTTCAAAGGAGCTAAAATAGTTGATGTCCCCGATAAAAAACGACGATAGTGTGATAACATTCCTAAGAATGATCGGAATTCATCAACATTCTTAGGCTGCGGTGCCCGTATAATGGGGGATACTTTATCCTGCAAAACATGCAGATCTCTCTTATCAAGTTTGTAGCCAAGATAACAAACAGATCCAAACAAAAGCTCACATTTAGACTTTTTCAGTTTCAATCCATTCGATTCCAAACGTTCCAACCCCGTCCGAAGTGTCTTTAAATGTTCAGATTCACTTCGGCCAGAAATCCAGGATATCATCCCAATAAGCACAAGTAAAGGGTATCTCCTTCACGATGTTATCCACAATCCTTTGGAAGATGCTGGCGGCGGAGCTTATTCCGAAAAGAAGACGGGTATACTGAAATAGTCCAACATGTTTAGTTCTGGTGGTTAATTCATGTGAGTCCTCCTCAAGCTCAACTTGAGAATATACGTGTCTAAGATCAAGCTTAGAAATTTGTTGACCAACGGATAACGTAGCGTACGAATCTTCGATGCGGGGCAAAGGATACCTTTCCACCTAGGTAGTTTGATTGACAGTTAACTTATATTCACAGATACGAACGGTATCGCCGGGTTTGAGTACAGGAACAATTGTGGTACGCCAATCCGAGTGTTGTACGGGCATGATTACGTCTTCGGATTGTAGCCGTTGTAGTTCTACTTCAACTTTTGGACCCACAGCATACGGTAATGTTCGTGCTTTTAAAAGTTGGCAATGGTGTTCTCCCATATATTTATGCAAGCTTTGAAATGTTTCAACTTTCCCAACTATTTTCGAATAAAGAAGAAAATTGGTTCAACAAATCGTTTAAACTGCTGTCACTGATCACGACCTCATTCATCTGCATCGTTTCTGGGAAGTATCGTTCCAATTTCTGCCCAAGAACTTTGGTCTTTTGCAAGGTACCACGATCAAAGTTAGAGTTAATTCCTGCTTGCCGTGCCTGACTTTAACCATACAGTTTCCAAAGACCCTAATCGGATCTCCCGTGTAGGTTTGCAATTTGGAGTTACATGCTTGTAAGGGCGGCAGACTCTTAATTGAATCACTGTTTATAATGGTAACTGCAGCCTCTGTATCCAGTTCCAAATGGATCTGTTATTTCTCGATTATCAAACGAATAATATATGGAGGGCACTTGTTGCGTGATACGGTATTCAAGTAGACGGAATTTAGATCGTTGTCGGGGTCTTCCAGAACATTTTTCTCCGCAAGCGGCAGCTTATTATGGCGCCTCGATTGAGTGAGATTGGTTGCTGGGGCAGGTTCCGATCTGCACATGAGGGCTAAGTGGCCTATTTTCTCACATTTTCGGCAGATGCTTTCTTTGTGGCGACTCTCAGAAACACGAGCATGTTGCATCCCGCAACGATAGCACACAAACGTACGGATTTTGCAAGCTCTCTCGAATTTCTTACCAGTCGCTGCTGTGTGCTTGCCGTTTTTAGCCGGATTTCGGTTGGCAACTTGGCTCGAAACATTGACTAGTTATCCAATAGAACTTGCGTTATTCTTTTGAAGTGTGATACTACTTTCATTAATCTTGGACCGCAGCCTTTGTTGTTAGGTGATGACATAAGTCTTGTCAGGGATTTGGCAATAACATTGTCAACAGAGAGTGCTTCGCGGATGTTACGTCGCTGCTCGCAATCACGTGTTTGCGCATCGTCAGCAGGAGAATGAAGAAGGTTGCGAACACCATGAACAATGTAGTTTTCACGCCATCGTCATTAGGAATACCCTATTGTTCACCCGCTTATTTTGGGAGATCTTGCCTAGGAAGATCGGGTAATATGCGCACCCCGCTCGGCGAGTTACGAAGACGAACTGCTAAGAGCAGGACAGCCTCTGTCTCATCCGCTGAGTTCAGTAGTACTCAAAGAATTCGTGGTTCACCAAAGTGAACTGAGGTCGGGGGATGCGCTATGCGTCAGCATAGTAAGCTCAAACCGAATACCAATAGCTTCGCAGATAAAACTCCTCTGGTTGCGATCTTCTAGCAACTTGCCTTTTATTGTGTCAGATTTGAACTATGGAATGTTAATGCACACGAGAGTTAACGCAGCGTGGTTTTGTCTAGCGAGTGCCGGTTTTAATGTTGTTGCTGGTACTTTGGGCTGGTTAGGAAGCACCAATGGAGTGGACGGTGAAAGCAGCGTGGCCCTACGCGTGCTCGGTGCAGGGTATGCACCCACGTATATCGCTCCCGGTGTGTTTCTCGAGACAACCGATGCGTAGGTTACTTCCTTGATTTATGCACCGGATTGTCTCGGGCTCTGAGCTGTCGGTGTCATGACTGAATCAACGGGTGAAGTGCCCATGGTTGGAGGAATGGAAGCAAGCATTTTTAAAGGTTGCCCGCTTATGGGAGTGAGGTGTTCCAGAGGGTTTAGAGACACAGACGCTGCAGTGAGGTTGGAGCGTCTGGCACGCTTCTTTGGCCAAAAGGCTGAGCTTGCTTTGTCTGATTGAGGTATTAGCGTGGTTATATTGACCTCCGAGAGTGCGATCTTAGTATTTACTTAGTGCGCGATTGTCTCAGTCATTCTATCGCACTACTTCATGAGTAAAGGTAAACAGTTGACAAGTGGAATGACTTGCCACGTTGGAGAAAACCAAAATGTGTCAGAAACTTTAGCTATCTGCCTCACTTCCGCAAACGGATTTGCCTAGGCATTGCAAATGGTACGATCTAATGTAGCTAGTACAGGTTACCCCGATCCCAAAGACTACCGCAGTTCGCAGAGGAGCATCCGCGGTGTTGCATCAAGTTTGAGAATTTTAGCTGCATTATTGTCGTTTGCAGCAAGGTTTATCCAAGCGATCGCTGTGTTACTGGTGCTCACGTTTGATGAATGTTCTAGGAGCCAGACGTGTACGGGACACACAGACACCACAAAACACGCACACGCGTTGAGGGTTGTTGAACGCGGGGCCCTAGTGTGATTGTTCCCGAGCCAAAGTCAGTCAGACAAAACAGATGAACGTCTCACTGTCTTTTTCACTCACGGTCGCGCGCAGACTGCCGGGTTCGGCGAACAAACGTTTCGTGGTTGAGAGCACATATCCACACGAATTGGCGGCGTGTATTGCTCGGCCTGCCCTAGGCGACAATACAGGTGGGGCGCTGATAAGCGTCCCTAAGTGCTTCGGACGCGAAATTCAGTATATGAGTAAATAAGTAAATAAATAGTTTATCCTGGACAACGCGAGGCACGTCTATGCCGTCCTAAACATTGTAACAGGACAACTAAGTATGAGAAAAGGTGCAAAAATACACGTTTACGATAACAGTGAATGTATATAGGTGAGTGCATAGTTGTATGTAGGTACATATATCTATAGCTGTATTGTTTAGGATTGTATAGGTGTCGCTGCATTTTTGACTGTTTCATCGCGTCACTAATGTGAGAAGAGAGTATCGACGTCCGTGGATTGAATAGGATTATTCGGATAATCAAGCGTAATGTCTTTAGTTTGGAGCGAGTCGCACCCGTCACGTCGCGGAGTTGTTAAACTGACATTTTTGACTTTTATGGGGAGGACGATCGCCAGGCGTAAACCCACCACCTCCTGGAAAACTGCCGCCGAACTATTTGCTGGAACGGATTGAAGCCGAACCACCCTGCTGGCACCACGGGGAGGTTGTTTGGCTAGCCGGCCGGTTGTTCGGAAGATTGCAAGGAGGGTTGCCGTGTAATTTGGGTTTCATCAGCTTCTTCAACCGAATGAGATAAAAATGTTGCCCGAAAACCTCATGATTGGTGTGACTGCACACGTAGAACTAGACAAAGGATTTGCCAAAAAAAGGGAACTGGAGCAGGAGTAGGATTCACACAAGTTAGATCCAGGTGGAAAATACTGCGTCGAGCTCGTGGAACTTGTTCAAACCAGCGTACGCACATTCTTATGTAGGGTGAATTAGAGCGGTCATAGAGGCCGAAATGACAGCTGAATTAAAGTACGGCCGTACGGCATGTGTTTACGTAGTGCGAGGACACTGAGCATTGTCAGCAGAAGTACCGGATAAGTATGTAGGCCTTGGTCAGCCCAACTAGTAGTGTCGCCTTGTTTTCAACAGAATACATGACTTCCTAGCAAGAGTGGACAGGGAAGTTACCTGGGGTCGCTAAAAGATCATTCTGAGGAGAAGAAATTTGTGAAAGGAGGAAATCAAACAAGGTGAAAGAATATTTGATGCAAGGTCAAATGGAGAGGGTCGAGGTACACTTCAAGGTGTGATAGCCAACACAGGGAATTCTTGTCAATATCCCAGCCTAAATTTTGGCCTAGCAAGTCGAAAAAGAAGCATTTGTATTAAAAGATTGAATACAACCGGAATCTTTGTCATACTGAACTGCGTGCACATTTTTTTCAATTTCATCGCAGGTTCGATGAGGTGATTTGCCGGTAGTTGCACATGTCACGTGCTTGCTGTTTCGGACTGAGGGAAATCTGGATCTCACGCTGGAAATCAGTTCCTCTACTTCGTAACCACCACTACGCTGTAGAGTGCAAAACATGGAACACTAGCCGGCTCATTCCATCCAGTTTGACCGATTCACTTACACAAACTGTGCCCGCTTCGCATACGCAATGATTTCTTCTCCTTCAGCTTCAGATTCATTAGCATAACAAGTAAGTGGCATAAAAACCGTATGGGGGCTTGGGTCGGCTAATCCCTGTTAGGCGTGTGTTGGTGCACAAATACGCGTTTCAACCAGATTCGCAGCCATTCACACACTCATTAGAGATTCCGGGATTGTATCCAAAACGTCCGCCCATTGTTGCACGTTTTCGGGTAAGCCAATAGCTCCTCTATTTTCCAACGTCAGAAACGTCTATGTACTCCTGGAGTATTATCTCATTTTTGTGGTAGCTGTACAGCAGGTTGAGTGCTGTAGTTTATAAAATTGTTACGTTTCGTTCATCAGTCCATGTGCGAACAGTTCGACGCAGTCGTCTCTGCCTTGCCTGCGCAGTTTCACATGCTGCTTCACTTTTTGTAACTTTCTGATCACGCGCTAATTGTTCCCTTCGAAACATTTACGGAGCAGAATTCACCGATCACTGAGTCGGCTGGCTTGGCATGCATGCTCCCGTTCCACAGTATATGAGCTACTGGATACTGAATAACGTAAGTAGCGAGCGAATAGAAGTACATCTATGTTGCAACATCATACTTGCATCTGCCTCGTGTGAGTACTTACGACGCTCTTTGTTGCACACTTTTTAAAATATTACAGTTGTGCAATCGATATCTCTAATCTGAAAGGTGGGGATCCATAGTGTGTCTTCTGTGAGTGGTCGTATTCTCTCTACCCTTGTACTTCGTCCGCGCTTACTCTCTCAATTCTCAACGCAAGCACGTGCGCCTATACTCATTCGAGCCACCGTAATTTAGTGCACCACATCATTTGGAAGTAACCTGTGTAGAGCAACTTTTATCCCGACATCAAAGATTTTGCATCCTTCCCACAGAAACATGCGCACGCAGTTTCCAAATACTGAGAAGCACAAATCCAAATCCGACGCCCACATAAAAAGTCATCAATCAAGGCTGTCGGCCACCAAGTAAATAAGCCATCGAACATATTCCGGCGCTTTCTTAGCACTGCAGAACGACTTCTACAAGAACTACGCAGTCGCTTAATCGACAACGCAACACCCTACGATGCATCACGACGTGCGACGAAGTGCTTATCTCAGACCTTGCTAATTCAACGTGCAGTAGAAGCTACAGTGGCACCCACTAACCTTGAGTTGCAGTAAAACGCTCAGTCAAGGCTCTGTGCTAGGGCGGCGCCTTTTTTGGTTTTCATAAACAATTTACCGTGAGCAATTGTTTCTGAGTTCCTAACATGCACAGAAAACAGGAGGTGATGTGTTTTCGCTAGGCAAGCTTTCTCCCTATAAAAAGCCACGTGTATCTGCTTAATGACAGTGACGTGGTGGATATGACCAGCCACTAAATAAAGTCATTGCCTCTTAACATATCGAAAAAGCTTACCCATTACGTGAACGTCAACTACTTCAAGGATTTCATCTGATCCATTCCTATATTGGCGAATTTGCCGAACAAACTCACAAATTCATAGTAATAGTAACAAATTCACTGGACATGATGACTTACCCATGAACCCACAGTCATACTACCCATATATACACACATATATCCAGTATGTACTGGTTAACTTACAACATTTCTGTGCCATTACTGAGGTTGCGCGTTGTATTATCATAATCACGCCTTTTAAGACATGTCTGGCACCGTCCAGAATAAGTTATTTATTTATTTATTCAAGTCGGCGGGGGATCAGGTGACCGGAAGACAACAGAGGACTTCAGCATGTTCTTGAAAAGACTTCGTACTAGTCCGTTCAGATTGCCCCACCATTTACTGTGGGAATATCGACTTGCCAATTACGTCATAGGCATAAATACGTACATAGGTTTGGAGCACACAAAATGTAGACCGATACCCAGGAATCCCACGTTGGTATGCTCGTACAGCATGACCTCAACTGTTCTTAACAAGCTGGAGCTGCTGCGGAAACAGGCAACCACCACATAGGCCTGCTGCGTAGGACATTCCGGAGATATGACCCATCCATCTTCCAGATGATGTACAACGTCTACGTGCGTCCTCAAATTGAATACGCTGTTGCAACTTGACAAGCTTGGTGAAAACGCAACCTCGATGTACTAGAGACATCACAATGCAGGGCGACAAGGAACGTCAAGGGCCTAAACAATCTATCTTATGAGCAAGGATTGAAGTCATTGGAAGGTTTCAGAGGACGCTACCGACGGCTGCGCGGCAATCTTATCTTAGTGTACCAACTATTACGTGACCACAACCACGTACACCAATTGCTGAAATTCAGCCACAATATCAAACTCACAGGTTATAACTGGAAACTGCGTGAAAAATACAGCCAACTAGAATGGCTACGAGCCTATATTTCTCCTTGCACGTGCCACTCTGGAACTCTTCTACAAACCGTTTTGTATTCTCCTCTAATTTTGATGATTGTAAAAAACGATTAGATTATGTCCTTTGCTCCCAACGCTTCGTTGCCTAAACTGTGCTCCATGGATTAATTTTCATGCCCTTATAACGGATAATCGTGTCACATGGACCCAAAAAAGCTGTACAAGCTTGAGCGTCCTAAGTATATTTTTGCGCACAGTATATCAAATATCGTTACACCAAATATTGTTCTGTACGCTTGATTCGATTCTCATTTTGCAAAATCTTCATTCATCAATGCGTTTTCCTCGATAAATATTTAAACAACTCCAGTTAGTCAAGTCAAGAAATTGCTTTATGCACACCGATCGGGTGAAGATTCAAATGTAACACACACTTTCAGCGATACAGCATGATGTAAATGGATCAGTAGTTAGAAAAGAATAATACCAACATAGTAAAAACCGGTATGTTACTTCTTGGACAACTTTGATTCGGTCTGGAATAAATGGTGCAAGGTAGGTGTTAAGTATGGGCTGTAGCGGATGAACGGAACGGAACGCGCACACTTGGTATGGAACCGAGTTACTAAAAGCTTATTGTATTACAGTGGCTAGGAAAAAAAACGGAAAAGAAAACCAAAGAAATAAGGAAAGTAAGGCAAGCTAATTGTCAACCAATCATGTGCGGCTCTACGTTCATGCATGCGCGACACGCCTTTCTTCCCTGGTCAAGACTGCAGAGTCCGGGTTGATACCGATTAAGTGGATTACGCGGGAGTTTTTTGCTTCTTAATTGTGTTTGTACCGCGCCCGTTTGTGGTTCCTGGTTTTGTGAAGCAGATTCTCAGTCCATTTTGGGTCAGTAGCAGTCGATATTTGATCCCGCTACAGTGATTCGTTTGAGCGTGGCCGGATATAGGCAAAATGGCGGCGCACCACACGGCCGTCCTCCATCTGTAGCACCGTTTGGTTACTCCTTGAGGACATGAGTATAACAGGTTGCCAGCTTGTTTCGTGAGGCAGTTTTGTGTGTGTACAAACTAATTAAAACACATTTCCTCTGGCATTTTTTCATCCACAAAGATATTTTCTTTTGCTTTTCCTCCATTCTCCTTCGAGGATTCGAAAAAAGTAGGTGCAGTCTCCCTCGGAGTGGCCGACCAAGCATTAATTCCACGGGTGACTTCCCTGTCGACTAAGTTGGTGAGATTTTTGCATTTGGTATTTCTGACATTGTTCGCAGTTTTTCAGCAGCCGCTCCATACCCTGCTCAATGATCGACCACCAAAAATAACCACGCCGGGGTGTGCGTCATGCAGCTCTCTCAGTAACTGGGGCCGTAGATTTTTTGGTGGAACTATGGGCGAGCCTAGAAATATACAGCCGTCGGAGAGACTCAACTCACTACTTCGACGGACGAATGATTTCAGTTCGTCTGACGTGCATGTCGGCCATCCGGTCATCAAGAACCGTTTCATCATCGACAATGGGTCCCGGTCCGTTAGACGCCGCACCACGTAAATCCAGATGGGTGCATTTACAAGGCATTGCATCAAATTGATTAAGTCCATGGGTTCGCTCTTCGATTTTGGGTCATGCGGCTGCGGGACGCTACTAAGTTCATCAGCCATGGTATTACTTAGTCCGTTTACATACTGAAGTTTGTAGTTATAGACGTTCAAATGTAGTGTCCCCTTTGTATTCAAAGCGAAGACATCTGTTGGATCCCTTTCTCCTCACTCAGAAACGAAAGAAGTATTTTGTGGTCGGTGTGAATATCAAACTCTCTTTCCCAGAAGTATTGGTGGAAATGTTAGAATCAGCAAATAATCGCCACCACTGCTCTGTCCAGTTGGGAGTAATTCCTTACAGCGGGTTGCAGGGTACGAGAACCGAAAGCGATTAGACGAGGGGAACCGTCATCCGCCCGGTGGCAAAGGACAGCGCCTACTCCGCGTGGGGAAGCATCACACTGCAGCACTAGAGACCTGCTTGGATTGTAATGCATGAGCTACGGGGAGGCGTTGAGCACTCGTTTTGCATCTGTGAAGGCGTTCCTTTGATCCGGACCCCAAATTTGGGACTTCCCAATGTGCAACAGTCCGTACAATGGTGCAAATACAGTTGAAGCGTTAGGTATGAAACGAAGATAGCGTGAAAACATCCCTAAAAACGATCGGAGTTCAGCTTTATTCTTGGGTTCAGGTGCGACAAGCATGGGCTTTAATTTACCTTCTACCATGTATAATTCGTATTTATCTAGCGGTAACTAAAGTAAAGAACGGAATCTGAGAAACACTCTTGGACTTCTTCAGTTTGAGTCCACTCAGTAGTAGACGTTCGAGCACAGTGGATAGCGTTTGTAAACGTCCAGCATCTGTACGCCCTGTAACTAGAAGGTCGTCAAGATAGGCGCAAGTGAAAAGATTGCCTTTGATCAGGTTGCCAATGATCCCTTGGAATATCTCTGCGGCCAAATTGATTCCGAAGGGCAGACGTTCGTATTGTGATAGACCCGTGTGTATACTTATCGTAGTACATTAACGAGAAGTCTCTTCTAATGCAATTTGTAAGTACGCGTGACTGAGTTCGATCTGTGAAAACTTTTGTCCGGCTGCCATCGTAGCACACAGACCCACCATCCGAGGTAAGGGATATTTATCTGGAATTAAACAACGATAAACAGTTAATTTATAGTCCCCACGACTACGCACAGAACCATCCGGCTTCAGGACTGAAACAATTGGAGCTCCCCACTCACTGTATTGGACTGGCTCGATTCTTCCTGCTGATTGTAATATCTTTATTTCGTCTTCCACCTTTGATCCCAGCGACTAAGGTATGATACGTGCTCTGACGAAGCGGGGCTGAGTTCCTGGGCGTAATGTGATACTAGCCTGAGGTTTGCTCAATTTTCCCAGTTTGTTATCTAAGACGTCAGAATATTTGTTGAGCACATCCTCCAAGCGCTGGTTGATGGACATAAACTTCACTGCCTCTAGCGTGGCTGGAACGCACTTAATCCAGTCGCACCGGATTAAGTTTTGACAATCATTCGGCACAACATATGCCTGTAAGGTCCACTTCCTCCATGGTGATTTATCTGAACAGTGAATTTTCTCAGCATTGATATCGGCTGCCCAGTGTATGCATGCAAATTTGATTCACAGGGAGATAACTTGTGTAATCGATTAACTGAGACGACGCTGATTATGCTAACTGAGACACCGGTATCAAATTTCATTTTAACCAACCGACCTTCTATTTTCAGTTGCACAATGTAGCGTAGGTGAATGCTACAGGTGCTCAACGCTGCATTCCAGATCGTGTTTAGCTGGTCTTCTTCATCTGAAGACTAGACGACCTTCGCGAGCTTCTTGAAAAATGTGATGTCGCGGCTGTGTCAGCTTTAGATCGGCCAACTCGGGCTAAGTGTCCTAATTTTCCATACAGACGGCAGATACTCTGTTTAAGACTACATTCTTTGGTGGATAAATGCTGACTTCTACATCGGTAACACGTAAAAGGCAAATTTTGATCGTCTCGGAGTAACATCCTTTCGGTCGACTGGTTGGATTATATCTGTATGTCGTTGCGAGGGAAATGCTGCTAACTGTTTATGGACACACTCCAGCTGTCGAACAATATTCAGGCCTTCTCCCAGCTCATCATCGCTTTATCTTCCGACAACAACCTTTCACGAGCCTGCTTGTTACAGATACCGGATTTCAAGCACTGTAAAGCCATCGCCTCTTCGAACTTCGTAACTGGAACTTTAAATAAATAAATAAATAAATTGTATATGGCTCGACGATGCGAGAAGCCGTTCCCAGAAGGGACGGATCAAATAATGGTACAGCAGTTTCATATCATGGTATAATAAATTTAAAAAAAATGTGAGCACAAAATGAAAATTTGTGTAGCGCGAAGCGGTCCAGAATATTTACATTCCTCTTGTTCTATCGTCTGACAAGTTTTTAGCAGTCACATGAGAGTTGATCGCACACGAGAAAAAAAAGAGAATAAAGTGCTGCGGGCCAACAAAATATAACCACTTTTGCACTTGATCACATGCATTTTCAGGCACCATTAACTCCGTTCTCAAAAGCGTTATCTAAGGACTGTGCTGTTCGAAACTTTATTATCACATTTTGAACGGTTAAATAATCTTTTATCGAAAGCTTAAACAAACGCAATGTGCAACAAGTTCTGATAGCTCTTGGAAGTTTGTTCCAAAGCTTTGAGCAGTGTAGTAAGAAGAAACGCTCCCTAATTCGCGTATTGAACTTTGGAATCATGACCGTTGTCTCCTTATTTCGTAGCTCGTATCTAGTGTTAACGGCCATATGGACACAGTTAGCATAATTGTGCATGTGATGGTGAATTATTCTGTACAGGAAACACAAGTTCATCTTCATTATCCGTAGCCAAAAATTTACTATATCAACGTACTGGTAGGGCTTGCTGAATCCGCGTAATGAAATCAATGACACGTTCTTCGGGGTTTTGACACAAGGTCGAAAATTCATACGGCGCAGTTTGTGTGTTCAGTTGTGAACCCCATAACGCGCTAAGGACTTCCAGCGTGCTGTTGGGTGTCACCTTCTCACTGAGATGGAGGCATCAAAATGTCTTTGGCCTTCACCCCCAGGAATTGTCTCAATACTTTAATATTGTGGCTCTCTGAGAGTACCGTATTTGGTTACAAGACGGGTAGTAGCTTCAAATAATACAAAAAGTGTTCTTTAAGCCGTTCCAGATAGTCGGTGTTGGTTTCTCAGAAGGAATATTCCAAAGTAGTGAAGGAAGTTGCAATCTTGCGCTAGTTTAACCTCGTCGCCAGAATGTTAAGTATGGCCTTTAGCCGGTAAACGGAACAGAATGCTCTCGTGTAGTATGGAAGCAATTTGCTAAAAGCATCCTGCGTTACAGTGGATAGAAAAGCCGGAAATGAAAACCGATGAAACAAGGAAAGTTAGTCAAGGTCATTCTCAACCAATCCTGAGAGGGCCTGTGTTTACGAATCGATACTCATGTGCATGCGTTATCCACGGCCTTCTGCTTCAAAGGAGCTGATAATTACTCAGGAAACTTGGCACATGTTATAGATAGGGCATCCAATTTTTTTGAATAACTTTCTTGGGAGTATGGACCTAGTTGTGAGACCCAGCGATTTGCTATACATTCGTGCAGCGTTACCTTTCACATTAGTGTGGTTATAGTACTAGCAGCATCTGAGTTTAGAGTGTGCTTTGATGCAAAGATGGTCCAGCTGCTACTGGTATTTTCATGTTTCCCTAGGTTTCGACAAAGTCTGTTGGGAGGAAGTGTATTGGTGGGAATTTGGTGTAAATGGCTGGGAGTGAAATGTTCGGAAACCCTTGGGCGATTTTGCTTATTGACAGTGTTTGCAAGATCAACTTTAATGTTGTAGCATTCGGCTTTGTTGTGTTGGCTTGCAGTGGAGTTCTGTGGAGGGGCCTGGGTCAGACATTCTGCTATGCTTGTTGCTGCAGAAGCTATTTTGGTGCACAGCATCTTCTCAACTACTTCTGTAAGCAATTGACAGTTCTTGACATCCAGCTTCCAAATCAGATAGTCGTCCACATGTCCGGAAAGGCACTAGACTGCAGTTTCAGCCTGTTGGGCATCATCAGTAGTGCGCGTCCATCGGATCCGCAGCGTTCTCAACTGGCATGGCAGTGGACGGTAAGACGTGCTAAATCACAGTTAGGTTGTTAATCATGGAGGTTCGAAGCTGTCGCCCGTGGCCCAGTGACTTAACCTGCTGACTGGCGGTTCAAGCCTCTGGTGGTCAAGGGTTCGAATTCTGAAGGATTCATTGGGTGCGCACTACTGACGATACCCAACAGGATGAAACCGCAGTTTAGTGGTTTTCCGGACATGTAGACGACTATCTGATTTGGAAGCTGGCAGCGAAGAACCGTCAATTAATTATATCAAAATCCCTTACTCATAAGTACTTCTGTAAGCCTTTCATGCTTCTGGGACAATGTAATTACGATTTTAACTTATGGGACAGTATTACACTTAGTACAGAACCTGCCGCTGAACAGCCTGCACTCGCTTTGTGTGATTTTCCAGCATTTTCGCACGGAACTAGGTTTGGAAAGTTTCGCAGATAACCCTTATTTTGGCCATCATGTTGCACGTTCCACAGGCAACTTTGGGCACCGCGGCTCGGTTATTTGCACTCATTAGGGCACGTGAACTTTCCATGGTTAGTCCTACCCAGGACCCTGGTTTGATTGATCCGGCGTTAATGTTAGCCCGCTAAGACAGTGACTGTCTCAGTGTATCTCTTGCTGCCGCACGCAGATAGCGGGATTTAGCGGTGCACAGAAGCACTCAAAGGCGCAGCGTGTATTGATTGGGTCGCGTTACTCGACGACGCGCGCGTGGCCTTGGCAAACTATGTTTAGTTAGTGGATGACGCAATATGTCTCATAACTTTGTTATGCTGCCGCATACATGGATAGTTACAGGGTCATTTAGGAGTCCTCAGCTTCTTCTACCGAATCAGACCAAAATTATTCTCGAAAAGCTCGGGAGTGATGTGATTTCTCAAGTAGAAGTCGGCGAAGAATGTTGTGAAACTGAGAACGGGGATAACAGTATGATTCACCCAAATTACATCCACGAGATGGAAAGCACTGACTAACACTCGTCGAACTGTTTCAAACGAGTATACGCACAAGAATGTGTGTGGAGAACTGGAATGACCGCAGCGAGTGAAGCGACAGCCGAGATAAAGTGTGGCCGTACGGCAATCAGGCAAGTGGGATTGTCCACGCAACCTACATCCTTCGTGCAAGCTTAGCTTAAGTCGAAAATTGAAAAACGGACGCAGGTCCTCAGATGACAGCGGCCTCCAACCCCGCAGCACCATACGTTTTTCCTTTCGATAGGACCGAATCGTGATCTATACTTTTCCTAACCACGTAAGTGGATAATGTCTAGATGTTGCAACTGTTGAACAAACTCGCACGGCGCTGTACTTTGTTTATCCTCTTGGACGACCTGTGCTAATCTACCGAGAGCGTTAGCAACATTATTGTGAGAACCAGCGATGTATGGATTTGATAGTTGTAGAAAGAAAGTAGAAGTGCCTAGCGTTTACTTGCTCTATGCCTCGTCCCTCACCGAGAAGCAAGATCAACGGTTTATGATCGGTCTGTATCTCAAATAGTTTGCCTCACAACTACTGATGGAAACGCTTAATCTTGAAACCACTGCAGTGCTTCTTTGTCCAGTTGTGTGTACTTCTTCTCAGCAGCCTGTAACGTGGGGGACGCCAACACAAGGTGACGATTGGTTCCGTCGTGGACCTTATGTCCAAGGACTGCTCCCACCCCAAACGGTGAGGCGCTACTCTGTAAGATGATGGGCTTGTTGTAGTCGTAATGTGCCAACACGGGTGAAACGGCCAGAAGAAGTTTCATTTTCTTAAATGCTGGTTTCCCTCTCCCCATGACCACTTGAAGACTTTCTTTAACAAGTCATGAACTGGTGCTATAACGGAACCAAAGTTGGGTAGGAACCGGCGAAAATGCGACACCATTCCAACGAACAAACGTAACTGTGCTTCGTTATGTGGAGGGGATGCAGTAATAATGGGCTGCAATTTGTCTTTCCGTGCATGTAAACCATGTTTATCCAGCCGAAAACTAAGGTAATCAAAGGAACTTAATCATAAAACACATTTGGAACGTTTCAAACGTAAGTCGTGTTCAGACAGTCTATTGAACACCTGGTCCAATGTGCGCAGACACTCCATTTCTGTGCGACCCGTAATTAGTAGATCATCGAGGTATGCACATGCGTTCGGTATATCACGCTCAATGTTGTCAATTATTCTCTGGACGATACCCGGGGCTGAATTAATCCCAAAAGAAAGTCTCGTTTATGCAAATAGGCTCAAATATGTACTGACCGCAGTAAGATGGCGAGGTACTTCATCCACTTCCACATGGAAGTAAGCATGGCTCAAATCCAGTTTGGTAAGCTTGATCCCGCCAGATAAAGTGACGTACCAATCCTCTATATTAGGTAGTGGATAACGGGCTATGATTGCACCGCGATTTATTGTTCTTTTGTAATCGTCACAAATCTGTACGTTGCCGTTGGGTTTAGGCACAGGGACTATTGGTGCCGCCCATTCAGTTTGTTGAACAGGTACAATTATGCCTTCTCGTTGGAGCCTTTTCAACTGCTCTTCCACTTTGGGCCGTGAAGTGTAAGGCAGAGTTCTGACCTTAAAGAAGTTAGGTGCACTACTGTCTGCCATATGAATCTTTGCTCTAAAATTTTTCAGCTTTCCTAACCGGTGTTCGGTTGACACGTCTGGATATCGCTTAAGAACCGAGTCTGCGGCGTTCTCTCCCGCGGCATAGATAGTATTGAATACTTGTGGCAACTGTTTTCTCCAGTCACGATTTATTAACAAGGGGACAACGTTATGATATGTTAAAAATCACAGGTTGAAAGCGTAGATTGATAAGATAAGAACTTGAGATTCAAATATTCTCATTTATTTCAGATTTAAATATTACATAAGTGGACCAAATCAAATACGTATGGGTAAAGCAGTAGAGTAATTGTGTTACGAGAGTTGGTTATGGGAGGGAGATAGTACAGGCAAAACCAAATACAAAGTTGCGGTGATTAATACTCGTAGCAAGGAAGAGCAGTTTGCTCACCCCTTTGCACAAATTTATGTGCGTCACGGTGGGTCATTAGCCCAAAGGTCACCTTCCTGAGGACTTGTCAACAAATCTTGCGCCCTAAGTTTGTAGCGAGAGCGTGTCTATGGCGGATGTGGACAATGTGGCTCCTGTCCACATTGAATGACAGTGCTTTCCTCCCAGATCAATGCCAGGCTTTATCGAGGTTACGCTGGAGGATTTAGTGGTCGTCCATTCCTTAGATCCCCCGTCAAATTTTAACATCCTCCTCGAAAATTAAATAGCTTGAGGCGAAAGTTATCGCTAGATAGTTGGTGAATACTAAGAACAAGCGAGGTCCAAGTACCGAACATTGCGGTGCACCGTACTCCAAACAAATCGTGTCGACCAGCGATGTAGGGCTCTAACCTCCGATTGCCGTTCGCGGAGAAAGTTACCAACCCCTCCTAATACTGGATCGCGACACCGGAAAGCTGCAGTTTGTGCAGGAGGATTCCCTGATCAAGCGATCGTAGGCTTGCAAACCGTCCACGTAAATAACATCGATTCTTGTCCTCTCGTCGACTATTTCGATGCAATTGTTATGTGCTATCAGCAACTTCGTCGCACATGATCGATGGCGTGATGTGACGTGCTAGTCTGAAAATACTAACGTCCTTGTATTATCTGCTATAATTTTCATCCTCCTCCAATTTTCATCGTAATCCAGCCTGCATACACTCATGTGATCAGGCTTGACGTGTTCTTTCCAACGCGCAGCGTATATCGAACCTTCGCAGTACAGACGACTATCTCACGTCGATTTTTATATTTTCCGTATTCCCTGTGGAGGTATACACTAATTTCTTTCGGTTTGCGTCCTATACCACTAATTGTAATCTTTTTAGAAGCCCAACATAAGGGCCCTCTAACAAGTACACGACTGCTTTGCTCGGTAGCCGTGCAGGGCAGATACAGGCGGCAATTTAAGGGATCTAATGCTAATCATTCGATTGTGTCGCAGTCACTAAGACTGCTACCTAAAATCAACCCAACGGCCACACATCACTTGTGCCACACCAAGAAGCGCTCTGACCAGATCGATGGGCTGCGTTTCGTTCCGAGGCCTGTCTGCACTCATTTATCACGAGGAAAATTAGAGACGCCTGTGCTGACCCGTGTGTCACCGGAACGGTGGGACAACAACTTGTTCGGAATTGGTGGACAGCTCGCGTTTCCAAAGCACCGGCATGTGCAACTCGGAGGCGGAGATTCAAATGCGGCCTGTCCCTATACTCTGGTCACTCTACTCTGTTAATACGTGACAATGAGTCATGCCCTCGAAGGTTAGAGTGCACCAAATTACCTACTGTCCAATAGTAGATGTTGGTCTAGCTAAAAATGGCTCACCCGTTCACATAAGTGTAGAACGCCCGTATTCATGCATGTAACTACGTGTGTACTTGCCAGTGTCGTCCATCGTGAAAACGCTGGATCATGCGTGGGTAGTTGAGTTGGAGTCCACCTACGGCACGCCATAAGGCAATTTCACCGATTGGTACATACGCTGTGTAGGGCTGGTTGGAATGGAGGCAGGTGTGAAAAATGGAAACAGCGGTGCCTTATAAGGCTGCTACTGCGGCAGCATTCTGGTGGCGCTTCGACACTCGTAGCTGGCCTGAGCACGGAGTGTGTAATAAGTGCTTGGTGCTAAAAGGGTTATTGGCAACGTACTTGTAAATAAATAAATAAATTTTGTATTCGCTACTAAGCGAGACACGCCTGCGCAGGCATGCTCATGTTAATAGTACAAAATGTGATCAGTTAATGTACAGTGGAACAATGGGATTGTTGTATATGTTTATACCATTTTCACTTTAAACTGGACATTTTGCAAACCAAAGTGGACATTTTGCAAACCAAGGTGGACATTTTGCAAACCAAAGTGGACATTTTGCAAACCAACCTGGACATTTTGCAAACCACATTGGACGTTTTGCAAACCAAACTGGACATTTTGCAAACCAAAGTGGACATGTTGCAAAACAAATTGGACACGTTGCAATCAAAGTAGCAACTCGCCAATTTGTTGGTAAGAAACGAGCAGTAAGACTGCTGAATGATGTTCAGCATATCCATTGTGATGACGCTAATACACCGGCATTGTGTAAGCAGCGGGCTACACTGTAAAACATTTGCTTGATCGTGAGCAGCGACCGAAGTTCTGAACTACGCTCCCCTCTCCCCATTGACATTCGCCTAGTTGGTGTGCAGTGCCCATACGCATCAACCTGTGTTGGTGTGTGACAATTGGAAAATCGGACTTCCGAATCGTAATTGTGTATCAATCATTTTGTGAGTGGATTGCGATGCGCAATCTCAATGTGCACCGTTATTCTCATTAGAGAGAACCTTGTCCGATTCGGTCAATGGGACCATGTCGGATGAAGCAGGTAGGCGGTGTCCCAGCTTCGCCCGTCTCTCTATTAGCTTTCGCACCTGCCACGTTATTGTATCAGCGTAGGCTGTAATGACCCCCAGCAAAACCAGTCTAGAGCTATAGCCTATTGTTGCAACATATTAACTACTGAGGAGTGGGCCGATTACACGATGTTCAGGCCACATTGTGGTCACGATAATGTAACCGAACTGCGTACGTAGCGGGTGATTGTGTAAGCCCTTCTCTTGACATGAGTGCCGTTCGCCTCGGTCAAAATCGGTGACCTATTTTCCCCTACACCCCCCCCCCCATAGGAATTCGTGTGTTTTGTCTGGGTGTGTGGACCGACCAATGCAGCGGTACCACTATTGGAGCCGAGCATACGATAACGGTTCCACTCAACCCAAATTAGCTTTATTAGCTCCGTGCCGCACGAAACGACCAAAATGAGTGACGAACAACAGGAGAGCTGGTGTCCGACGCGACGGCACTGCAGGCGAACATCATTTGCGCAAAGAGAAATTCTCACAAAACTTGTGCTGGTCGACGGCAAAACTACTCGGGAAGCCGCTGAAGTCGCCGGTGTTAACGCGAGTACGGCAAGGAACATCATTAATGCCTACAAGCGAGAAGGCTCAAATACACAGCGCAGCTGCGGTGGAAACAATAGGGAGAAGCCGAGTCCCAATGTATTGCAGCGTGTAGAAGAAGTGGTTGAACGGCACTCTGAGGACACGTTGGTGCAGCTGCAGATGCGCCTGAGAGAGGATGGGATAAACCTATCAGTATCCTCTGTCTTCAACACCCTCAGAAGACGAAAGATAACTCTCAAAAAGTGTCATTACGAGCTCGACCGAGTCAACAGTGCCACGACAATCGCCAGCCGACAGGCGTACGCTCTCGAGTTCTCGGCACATGCACCTTCTAACAAGGAGAAATGCATCTTCATAGATGAGAGTGGTTTCAACCTTCATCTGAGGCGAACTCAGGCTCGCTCAAGAAGAGGGACGCGCGCGAACGTCGTGTTACCCACAGTCAGAGGTCGCATGGTAACCCTGATTGTTGCAATGAATAACCAAGGCGTCATTCATTCAAAAATCATTAACGACGGCACTTGCAATGGTGCGAAGTTCTCAGCTTTCGTCGAGGAACTGGTGGCGCGTATAAGCTGCATAGTGGAGATGAACAGCGCGTGGCTGATCATGGACAATGCCAGGATCCGTATGCCTGATGAGCTAAGGAGGATCCTTGGTTCGTCTTATCACCTGCAGTTCTTGCCGCCCTACTCGTACATGCTAAACCCGGTGGAACACGTCTTTTCAAAGGTGAAAGCGTCGGCGAGACGCCTGCTTATTAACCCCACACCTGAGCAGACGCTGAGCACGGTCATTCAGGACAGCGTTGGGATGGTAACGCAGCAGGACTGCATGAACTGCGTTCTCAATACAATGATGAACCTGACGAAAGCGACAGCCGGCCAACCCTTCGTCAAATGATCTTTGCTATGGTTACTGCCTTATTTTTTTGTTAATACACCATTTCAATTTCAAAATGTGCGTTTTCAATATTAACAGTTGGCTTAGCGTGTAAGAGCAGGACGGTCACCGAGAATTCGAGAGCGTACGCCTGTCGGCTGGCGATTGTCGTGGCACTGTTGACTCGGTTGAGCTCGTAATGACACTTTTTGAGAGTTATCTTTCGTCTTCTGAGGGCATTGAAAACAGAGGATACTGATAGGTTTATCCCATCCTCTCTCAGGCGCATCTGCAGCTGCACCAACGTGTCCTCAGAGTGCCGTTCAACCACTTCTTCTACACGCTGCAATACATTGGGACTCGGCTTCTCCCTATTGTTTCCACCGCAGCTGCGCTGTGTATTTGAGCCTTCTCGCTTGTAGGCATTAATGATGTTCCTTGCCTTACTCGCGTTAACACCGGCGACTTCAGCGGCTTCCCGAGTAGTTTTGCCGTCGACCAGCACAAGTTTTGTGAGAATTTCTCTTTGCGCAAATGATGTTCGCCTGCAGTGCCGTCGCGTCGGACACCAGCTCTCCTGTTGTTCGTCACTCATTTTGGTCGTTTCGTGCGGCACGGAGCTAATAAAGCTAATTTGGGTTGAGTGGAACCGTTATCGTATGCTCGGCTCCAATAGTGGTACCGCTGCATTGGTCGGTCCACACACCCAGACAAAACACACGAATTCCTATGGGGGGGGGGTGTAGGGGAAAATAGGTCACCGATTTTGACCGAGGCGAACGGCACTCATGTCAAGAGAAGGGCTTACACAATCACCCGCTACGTACGCAGTTCGGTTACATTATCGTGACCACAATGTGGCCTGAACATCGTGTAATCGGCCCACTCCTCAGTAGTTAATATGTTGCAACAATAGGCTATAGCTCTAGACTGGTTTTGCTGGGGGTCATTACAGCCTACGCTGATACAATAACGTGGCAGGTGCGAAAGCTAATAGAGAGACGGGCGAAGCTGGGACACCGCCTACCTGCTTCATCCGACATGGTCCCATTGACCGAATCGGACAAGGTTCTCTCTAATGAGAATAACGGTGCACATTGAGATTGCGCATCGCAATCCACTCACAAAATGATTGATACACAATTACGATTCGGAAGTCCGATTTTCCAATTGTCACACACCAACACAGGTTGATGCGTATGGGCACTGCACACCAACTAGGCGAATGTCAATGGGGAGAGGGGAGCGTAGTTCAGAACTTCGGTCGCTGCTCACGATCAAGCAAATGTTTTACAGTGTAGCCCGCTGCTTACACAATGCCGGTGTATTAGCGTCATCACAATGTATATGCTGAACATCATTCAGCAGTCTTACTGCTCGTTTCTTACCAACAAATTGGCGAGTTGCTACTTTGATTGCAACGTGTCCAATTTGTTTTGCAACATGTCCACTTTGGTTTGCAAAATGTCCAGTTTGGTTTGCAAAACGTCCAATGTGGTTTGCAAAATGTCCAGTTTGGTTTGCAAAATGTCCACTTTGGTTTGCAAAATGTCCACTTTGGTTTGCAAAATGTCCACTTTGGTTTGCAAAATGTCCACTTTGGTTTGCAAAATGTCCACTTTGGTTTGCAAAATGTCCAGTTTAAAGTGAAAATGGTATATATATGTAGACAGCATCCGGCGAGTACTGCTCTGCAAACGAACGACGGTGATCATTCTGAACATGTATTTCGTTGATTTTTATGCTCTTGAAACATACTTCATGTCAATATGTGTATAATGCGTAGCAATTGATTACACTAGCACATACTTGCGATGGGTAATGGTGCGCATGTTTCATCAGTGGAATGCACGCTGGGAGAAAAGAGAACACGATGGGGCAGTGAAAAGTCCCGATGGCTCAATTGCCCGACAGGGTACAGGCGTCGCTGCTGCTATTTTCTGTAAAGTTGACGGCGTTGGACGAAACCGTTGAAGCTCAGTAGGCTGCTTTAGGCGCTTCTTGTAAGCCAGAGTCACGTTCCTCCGTTGCTCATATGACGTTAACCTCGTGTTTGCCAATTAACTCAATTATGGTTGCCGCCATTCCTCTTACTATCATGGTTCTTCAGTAGTAAGCGAACTGTCGCTGACAAATTATGTAGGAGCTACAAGATAGAGGTGTTTTCACCACCGATTATCGTTGGCAACTTCGGCACTTCGCTTCAGCTTTTACAGATTCAATATGGCGCACCTGCCCATTATGCACAAAATGTGCGGCATTATCTTAAGAAGGTGTTCGGTCATTGGTGGATCGGTCGCAGAAGTCCAAAGGATTGGCCTGCCCGGTCACCAAATTTCAGCCAAAGGTGCATTTGCAGCATAATGTGTCAGAAAAGTTATCACAGGGATAGCGGGCTTGTGGTGCACAGTATACATGAGAACCCACATGCGTGTGCTGTGGTCCCACGATTTGTCATTCACTATTTTAAGTCAATGAGCTTCACACTTTGTGCAATACGTGATTCTTAGTATCCTTGTAGATTAGATATTGCCTAGAAATGCGGTTTCTCAGTTCCCTGCTAAAAGAATATTGCCTCATCAATGAATATGTTGGAAGGAACGCTCCTTGTCCCGCGTGAAACAAATTGGGCAGCGTAACCATACATGTTTCCTTCAACGGCGATCAATACTGCGATGGCATAATAGGCTATGCGGCAGCGAGTATTCTTTTGGCGGCATGGCTTTTCAGACCTCCTTTCTCAAAACGTCACATTTCTTATTTGCAAGGCCTAATTGCAAGGAATGTCTGTGTCGCTAAGGTGGAATTTTGGAAGGTGAATTGCAGTCTACAAGGGCGTTGCCAATAACCCTTTTATCACTAGCTGGGATAACATTAAGCATCTATTGCACACTCCTGGCTCAGGCCAGCTACGAGTGTCGAAGCGCCACCAGAATGCTGCCGCAGTAGCAGCCTTATAAGGCACCGCTGTTTCCATTTTTCACACCTGCCTCCATTCCAACCAGCCCTACACAGCGTATGTACCGATCGGTGAAATTGCCTTATGGCGTGCCGTAGGTGGACTCCAACTCAACTACCCACGCATGATCCAGCGTTTTCACGATGGACGACACTGGCAAGTACACACGTAGTTACATGCATAAATACGGGCGTTCTACACTTATGTGAACGGGTGAGCCATTTTTAGATAGACCAACATCTACTATTGGACAGTAGGTAATTTGGTGCACTCTAACCTTCGAGGGCATGACTCTTTGTCACGTATTAACAGAGTAGAGTGACCAGAGTATTGCGACAGGCTGCAGTTCACTGCGGTGCATTCTGTTTGTTCCTAACTAAACCGCCCAGTTTCCTGGAGGTTCCATTTTTACACGCGTTATATTAGATGTGGATTTTCAGTTAAAGGTCAGAAGCTAGCACCTATTGTCTGAGCTACTCTGATCTTGCTTCAGTGTATCTTACTTCGATTTCAATATCATTTTAAGGTAAGGACACATTCGATGAGGAAAAATGGTCAGGCCAGGATGCTTCCACGTTAGTTCAAAAGCTGAGACAACGAACTGAAGTACTCCGCACAACGGCTGGAAACACTAGTTAAAATGAGACCCAAAGCAGTGTAGGCGTTGTGGGAAATTCCCATGAACTACATGCTGACCTGAGAAAGGTACCTGAAAATGTCCGTCGGTAATTGAAACTGCATACGCTTAACTTGCATTAATAGTCGACATGCTCACATCGATACTGCAACCTTTGCAGAGTCTGGCTGCCTTATTTGAACTGATCCCAAGACTTGCAGTGTACTGATAGACACCATTCCGTCCGAAGTACACGGTCGATACACTGTTCACGCAATA
>OX104064.1:85119390-85211133 GCA_944474145.2 Dicrocoelium dendriticum
TTTTCGCTATTCCAGAATTAACCACCCACGGAATATCTCTGCAGCAATTCTAGCCCAGCCGAAGAAAAATCAAATTCAACGCAGCCTTGACCACGAAAAACGTGTTAACACAAAAAACTCTGCCACCTTACAGCCAAGAGATAAATGGCCGCCCGAAAAAGCAAGTCCTCTCCAATCCTCTGAGGCAAAAGTCCAATTCGCCGGGTGTTTGAAAACGCATTCGTCCGCTCGATCGATTGCTTGATCGAACGCACGGGTAGGCGATTCCCTTCAGCCCAGCTTTCAATCATCATTATATATTTTCCCTTTTTTATGGTTTTAATCTGATTCCCGGATACCTCCCCTCCTGAAGCTGCTGCCGTTGTGTAGGATGCTAGCCGCGGATTAACCTGGAGCCTCCTGGAAGGGATTCTTCGCCTACCGGTGCATCGCCTTGGCTGTAGTGTTCTGGATTCGAATTCCGTACTCTGCGGTCTGGTACTATTCGTCTGATGACAGGGTTCTTCTACTGGCTCTGTAGGCAAGTTGAAGCTGTCTGTCAACAGGTCAAATGGAAGCTTGGCGGATTCTGTTGCTTGTGGCTGACACATTGTTGTTCGCAGTTGGTTTGCATGGCGTACCCATACCTGCGTTCCAACCAGCACGTCGTAAATGACGCTTCCGCGCTTGCACTGGATCGTGCCTGGCGTCCATTTCGCGTGTCCACCCCGATAATCACGCACAAGTACTGGCTGACCCGGTCTAAACGAACGTTGCTTGGCACCAAACCGCCGATTAAAATCACGTTCCATCTTTAGGTTCCTTTCACCAGCTATGGACTCTGAGGATGGCCGAACTGCATCATATGGCATGCGAAGTTTTCTCTTCATCATTGCCTCTGCTGGTGATATTCCACCCGGGGTTTGTGGATTTTGTGTAGATCGGTACAGAAATGGGAAGCGGTCGATCACCTCCTCTATGTATCCCTCCCTCCATGATTTGAGGAGAGTGCGTTTGAACGTGTCCACAAACCTCTCTGCTTGGCCATTCGATTGTGGGTGGAATGGTGGAGACTGCACGTGTTTGATGGCCCCAAAGTTGGCAGAATTCCATAAATGTGGCCGAAGTAAACTGTGCTCCACTGTCCTGTCACAATGTTTCAGAGCAGCCGAACCTGCTGAAAATTTGTCGCTAAACTAGAGGACGGTTGCGCTGGTTTTCGTGCTTCTCATGAGGAACACTTTGGGCTGCTTGCTATAAGTGTCGACCACTATGAAAAAGTTCTGGCATTGAATTGGGCCTTGCAAAGTTCTACACGAACAAGGACTCCAAGGTTTAGTTGGTTTAGGCCCATGAGCGGAGTTCAGTCTTTGGCGGTTGCCCTTGAGGGCGGTAGCGCAGTTGCCACAACTTTTAGCTAGTTGCTCCAGCTGCCTGTCCGTAAAACGGCCAATACAATAACTTCTGGCAAGCGCTTTCATTCGGTTGAGCCCTGGATGTCCTGCATGGAATTGTCGCAGCACTCCTTTGTTGCAACGCCCTGCGGGACGGCACTACGCTGTACTGAGACCACTGATGCAATCGTCCCACAATGGAAAGCGAATGCTTCGCTGATAGAAATCGCTGCATTTTGGCAGATGAACACGAACGTGGCCAACTGGTTCTGTGGAAGTGTGTCACCTTCTTCAGGATTGTTTCTCGAAGCGTTTCGGCCCGCACAAGCATCGGCCCGTAACTGGCTACCATGTAGTGCCTCGTTCACCAGGAATTTGACAATCAGGTTCGATCTCAACTGAGGCAATGATGGTGTCCCTCGTGTTCTTGTTGCTGGAAATCAAGTGAGGCGTGACAACGCATCGTGCTTGGCCCAGCGAAATTCGTTGACTGATAACGGATTTCAAAATCATAGCCCAGCAATGTAAGTGGCCCATCGTTGAGTCGATTGGCTGTATAGGCAGGAATTCCCTTCTTCGAGCCGAAAATGGCCAGCAGTGGCGTGTGAGCCGTCAAGAGGTTTGAAGCGCGCGGCCATACAGCATCTTGTGAAATTTTCTTCACAGCAAAAACCTATGGCCAATGCCTCCCTTCTCGATCTGACTGCAGTTTCTTTCAGCTTTCGTTAGGCGTCCTGGCGGCATGTGAGATCGCCTTCTGAGATCCATCTGGGAACGTATGGGGACCCTACGGCACCGATCCCTAGGACCTCGATGCGTCTGAGGCAAGGACAATTTCCCGGGAAGGATCAAATGAGTTAGGAGTAAGTCTGAAGCAACAATGACTTGACCCGCATTCAACAACAGGTCTGGCATTCTGGCGTCCAATTCCAGATTTGGCCCTTTCACAGCAGCTTATTCAACTGGGGCACGCAGGCGAAGTAGTTCGGGCAGAACAAGCGCTGTAATGACTGATTAGGCCACAGAAAGAACGCAGCGGACTGCAAGTACCACAGGTGGGGGCATCTTTTGAATAGCTCGGATATTTTTCTGGATCACGGGCGACGGACCGTCTTTTGAGAAGATGAAACCGAGAAACTGAAGGGTTTGTGTAAAAAGGTTACACTTATCTTCGCGGATACGGAAAACCATATGACTGGATACGTGCAAGCACTTCAGCGAGCCGCTGAACTAGTTCTTCTGCGTCCGACCCATTAAAATGATATCATCCAGGTACGCCGCGGCTCCAGAAAACTCCCGCAAGCATGGTGTCCATCAGCTTGCTGGAAGATGGCTGGTGCTGTTTTCCACGCAAAAAGGAAGGGCGGTTGTATTGGTACAAGCCACGATGAGTGTTGATGTCAACAATTCTCTTGAGCTTTCATCAACCTCAACCTGGAGGTAGGACATCGGACAAAGTCGAGCTTGGCGAAACAACTTCCCACCATTCAGCTTGGCAAAGATATCTTCTGGTATCGGAAGGGGGTATTGATAGTCGTCCAAAGCGGCATTCAGACCAGTCGAAAAATCGGCGCAGACTCGCACATTACCGTTCGGCTTTTTCACAGCAACAATCAGCGCAGCCCATGAGGAGTAGTTCCCTGGTGTGATGACGCCGGCTCGTTCCCAGTCGGTCGAGCTCTTGATCAACTGCTGTCATGGCTGCATACGGTTACCGGTCCTTTTTGCTCTAAAGACTGGCTTGGTTTCCTTCACGAAGACACACAACTTTGCTTTGAACTTAGTGCAGTGGCCGAGACCATCTTCAAACAAGGTGACAAAACTGCTGCCCCTTTAGCTTTCTGATCATCTCTTCTACTCGACAATAACAAATGTACTGGGTCGTTTTGTACTGTATTGCAAATCTGATACATTGGAGCATCCAAACCAGTTGTAATTTTTCCATCCAGTTAAGTCCAAGGAGATTTCGAGTTTGGTCGACCAGACAAGTAGCAGGTTCCGGCCTTTTTCCACTCCGTTGAATGCAATTTTGCAATTATTTCTCCTGACCAACTTCAGCACTTCCCACCGGATGCATTGTGAGCGCTTTTGTTGGAATCATCATTTTCGGCTTCTTTATGTGCTTCCAAGTGTTTCTTTGGAAATGATCGTTATATCTGATTGCCGTATCGAACTGCAGCCGGGTGGGATTCCGTTGATAAGCACAGTGTATAAATCGCCGGGCGTGTTTTAGATCGCTGTGAACACGTAGCAATCAACCGATAGTGATTCTGCGTCAGGTTTTCTGAAATTCTTCCTTCGTAGGACTGCTTTCACCATTCTTGGCCGGGACTGATGGCAAAAGTCTTCCTTGTGGCTGCGTTTATGGCACTTATCACAAAATATGACGCTTGAACGGACAGTATCGTGCGAAATGCCATTCACCACATGACCAACATGGTGTAGGCGGCTGTTTCGGCTTTCTGCTTGAACGCCTTATTCGAGCCAAGGCTTTCTTGCTTTTTGCACAGCATGAACAGTATCGGCAATGGTGGGGCTACACTCTGCTCAATCATAGCCGTGTCGTGTTTCAAGTAATTAACCGTTTGCATTCGCGTACAAGAGACTTCAATGTCAAATCTGGGTCTTGATCAATTAGGCAAGGAGCCGAGTGCGGATTTCCGCGTCCGCGATGGAGACTGTAAAGCACTGACAAATATAAGACACTTAAACTGGTCATCCGTCAAACAGCGTAACTTGAAACGTTCACATTCACGGTTAACCATGTCTGGCTAGTGCCCCATAATCGTCTGTATCACGCTTTACAATTTTTTAGACATTGATAGCGAATGCTAAACAATGATGTCGACTCACCAAAAATTTCTTTAAGTGTTGCCACTGCTTCGTTGAAAGTGATGTCCTTCGGCTCTTTGGGCAATATGTGGTCAAGGAATCCTGTATGTTCATTAGTTCCGAGCTTGCGGAGCAAAAGGCGCACTTTCCATGAATCATCTTGACGGCTGAAATCCGTCTGGAACATTCCTCCCAACGTTTGAACCACGCCTCAAAAGTGGATTCGGAATCAGCATCATAATGAAATTCAGTGATTGAATTCGTAAGAAGATCTAAGTGAAACAGCCTGCGTGTCCCGTGTAGCTGCTCCGTTTGATTGTACGTTTAAGCACTGCGTTAAACTTTCAATCAGTTTCATTTGTGCTTCCATCTGGGTTTGATGCTGAAGACGCAGCTTTTGAAAATGTTCGGCAGAAAAATTTGTAACATTTCCGTGCTTGTCCGTCGCCATTGTTAGATCTTCCCTTTTTCGCTATTCCGAATTAACCACCCAGAAATTTCTCCGCAGCAATTCTAGCCCAGCCGAAGAAAAATCAAAATTCCAACAGCCTTGACCACGAAAAACGTGTTAACAAAAACTCTGCCAACGTAGCCAGAAAATGCCGCCGAAAACACTGTCCTCTCAACTCTGAGGCAAAAGTCCAATTCGCCGGGTGTTTGAAAACGCATTCGTCCACTCGATCGATTGCCTGATCGACCGCACGGGTAGGCGATTCCCTTCAGCCCAGCTTTCAATCATCATTATATATTTTCCCTTTTTTATGTGTTTATTTCAGATGCAACCAACGATACAAACCAACCGGTTTTTGGAGCGCCGTCACATATATTGGCGGTCCACCATTGTCTTGTTCCTCGATATCAAAGGTGCCTTCGATTCGGTGAGTAGACGTGCACTTTGGGACTGTCTACTCAGGAAAGGTGTACCTGTGAAGTATGTAAATATTATCCGACCATTATATGCGCGTAGCTCAGGCAAAGTGAAGGCTTACGGCAAGCTATCGTCGCCCTTTAATATCTCCAGCCGTGTGAGACAAGGATGCCCGTTGTCACCTTCCCTCTTCAACTTCACTATTGACGAAGTCATGGAAATCGCGTTCACAGGACACGACACAGAACGTGTGGACCTGCTCCCAGGAGAACGACTTCTTGACTTGGAGTATGCTGATGATATTGCCCTGATCTGTGACAGCTCACATACGTGCCAAGTGGCATTGGACAGATTAGCACTAGCTGTCCGTCGCTTCGGGCTTTGCTTCGCACCCTCGAAATGCAAAGCGTTTCTCCAAGATTGGTGTGGACCGCCTCCTACGCTGACCCTGGATGGGAATCAGCTAGAAGTCGTTCAAAAATTCAACTACCTGGTTAGTTGTATCAGCACCAGTGGGATTGAAGATGAGATCACGAACCGTTATAGCAAAAGTTCAAGACGCTTTTGCTAACCTTCGCCACTTATGGCGCCGGCGAGAAATCACTCTCGCCCTGAAGGGTACTGTGCGTTCGATCCTACTGTACGCTTGTGATACCTTGCCCCTTAGATGGACGGACATAAAGAGGCTAGTTACCTTCGACCACTGGTGCCTTCGCAATTTAGCTCACATCTGGTGGGAACACCGCGTGAGCAACGAGCTTGTTCGACGCCTTGTTTACGGCACAGGAAAAGGAACTGAACCGGTCAGCATCATTATTTCGCGCACCAGGCTCCGACAGCTCTGCCACGTGTTAGGCACGCCAGCCCACCGACTCCCGCGACGTGCGTTGTTTGCTCACCTGGGGTGTGAATGGAAGGAGGGGTGGTCAAGCGATGACTTAGTCGAGAGGAATGAAGGCCCTCACTTGGAAGCTGGCCTCAGTTGGAGCGTCTCGTCTCCCTGGTTGGGGTCCGAAAGACCATGAACACGTTTGGCTGAATACACTTTCGATATGGCCAGGAGCCGACCTCAGTGATGTTCTTGCTGTGAGTTTCTTTGTCCCACCCCATCCCTCTTAGCCTCCCCTCCAACCACCATCTCGTTATTTGAATTTTACAATTTTGCCTTGTAACCTTTTTTCCTGCTACATGGTAGCCGACTGGTAGCTTACCGGAACGATGCCCATCTGTTACCGGTAGCTCAGCTGGCTTGCACCTGTTACATTTTATTCTGTTTTTTCTTTGTATTGCGGCACAGTAGCTGAGGTATTCCCCACCTCTAGCTAACGTGTATAGTGTGTGTGTATTAAGTAAACCTTGGAGAGGTCTTTTCGCTGCCATCGATATTCACCAGTGTACAATCTCAAGGACTGCAATCTGCGTTGATAGGGAAGGTGAAACAATCCTCTAACGAGTTTGGTTGCTCTACGTTGTAGAGCTTCAAGTGCATCGATGTCGCGCTTGCGCCAGGGACGCCAGGCCTGGATCGCATGTTCCACGTGAAGCTTTACGTAGGCGTTCAGCATTTGCGAAAATATTGATGGCTCGAAATTTCCGAAATCCCTCCGTAAGAGTCCAAGGTTTTGTCTGGCTCTTTTTGACGCTTTTCAGCCTCTCCCGAGCAGTCAAGATCGTACCACATGATCACCCAGACGTTGTTTTCTTGGGAAACTCTTTGTAAGTGCTGGTTCCCATATAGCTATTCATAGATAAGATAGTGGCGTATGTTTACGAATTTGTACTTCATCACATTGAGCTGGATCCGGTTATTGGAGTACCAAACATAAACCTGTCGAGAACGCCCTGCAACGCTATGTGATCATCCGCTCTCCTGATATCATGTCAAATTTTGACATCACCTGCAAATAATAAGAAATTCGACCGCAGTACACTGGTAAGCTCGTTAATGAATGTTAGGAATAAGCGTGGCCCAATACCGATCTATGGGGCAAGCCACACTGGACGCCAATTGGGTGGGAACTGAAGCTGCGGACTCTCACTTTCAGCTGACGTTGGGTGAGGAAGTTGCCGATCCAACCTAGCATAGGGTCGTCAATTCCACAACTTCGAAGCTTGTGAAGCAGAATGCGGTGGTCCAAACGATCGCACGCTTTCGCGAAGTCCAGGTAGAGGCCAAGGACTCCAACGCTGGTGTCGGCTGTCTGTCCAGCTTGCTCAAGCTAGAAGCACTGTTGTAGTACAGGATCGAGTTCGGCGGGATCCGTGTTTCTGTGACACTAGGACGTTGTTGCTCTCAAGATATCCCATGATCGCCTCTGCAATTAGGTGTTCCATTACTTTGGATAAATCTGGGAGCAGAGTGATTGGACGGTAGTTCGAGGGCTCCGAACAATTACCACTTTTATAAATAGGAGTGACTAGTCCATGTTTCCACATTGTGGAAGCCTGCATTTCGTCGAGGCTACGTTGTATGCACCGAGCTAATCTTCGGCAAGGTTCATGGCTGCTGTTTTCAATGCCTTCGGTTTGAGGTCGTCCATGCCAGGTGAGCTATGCACTCGGAATGACATTAGCCTTTTCTTCACATTGGCTACCGTGAACGATACGTGGTTTAACCCTGGTGGTGATGGAAGCTGTGTCAAAAGCGGATGAAAGGATGTTGCACTCCTGAAAGTATAGGTGAAGTGTTGGCGAAGCACGTTGGCTGCATTTTGTGCGGTTTGTACAAAACCATCTTTTACACCTAAACCGGGACCCCGCGCTGCACTCTGAGGAGCCTGTTGAAGAGTTTATACAGCAATTTGGGATTTGTACTGAATTTCACTGCTAAGTTCTGTTGGTGCTGGAGTTTGCTTTCGTTGATCAACTTGACGCAGTGGTTTCGTTGAGTTGTGTAAGCACCCCCGCTCAGGTAACTTGAACAGGCTTTGTAAGCGCGCGAGGCTGAATCCCTTAAGGCCATGCATTTTCTAGTACTGCTCCTCAGGAACGAATTCACTTGCTTCGAGCGAAGGCACTTGCGTTCTGACGCATTTTCCACTAGCTCATTTTGAGAACCTAGTGCTGAACGATGTCCAGGAATCACTATGGCTTACGATATCTGTTACTAAGCTGTAGCTGCTTATGGGATGTATACACGGCCCGCCAAACTGCAGCCAAGAAGACCTAGAACTTTTGACGCTTGCACTTGAATGCGACATTTGCCTACCATTTATACATAAGATTATTGGAGGTGGTTTCAATCTGCCTTCGAATTCATAGCGCATTGGAACTGCTCCTTTGAAATACCAAAATATTATCACCAGTATCCAAACGAATAGCTGGCAGAAACACATCTCCCAACCCACCAGAGGTGAAAGTACATTGGATCTCATTTTCTCATTGGGCATACCTGCAATCAGTGTTAACGTTCTTGAGGAATTTCCGGGGAGCGATGACCGCGTGATTACATGTCATCCAAGACTACGCATGGCCGATTAACAGAACACAAAGCATTGTCATCTGTTCAGTTCCGTGAACTGAAACTCTTTCAAGAAACTGGCTAGTTCAATGAATTGGGATAAATTCTTTCTCTCTTCATGTCTTCAACAAGCGATGGAACCGTTTTATAGTATCATTATCTTCTGCATCGATTCAGCAGTACCATTAAAATGTGTTTGTCAAACTAAACATAAATCCGATCACAAGGCTTTGAAGGCAGCACGAAAGTTTCATAAGTATCGGCAACAATTCAGCTTAATTGCTGACTTTGCGTTATTATTACAGCAGTCCAAGCTTGTCGAAGAACAGAGATATCAAAAGGATAAAACCCTCATTTTAGAAGAGTATAGAGCTCTGAACGACTCTATCAAAACAAATGAGCTAGCCAAACTATTCCATGCCCGGGGTTCACGTCGCAGTAACAATTACAATGTTATCACCACACCTGGTGGAACACACTGCGACGCACCAGGTGATATATGTGAAGCTTTCAGTGCTTATTTTGCAGAATCAATGCTCAATGAATCATTAGACACACCAATACTTAGCACGCTGCACAACAATGAAAGTCTATGCAGAATGGAGTTCACAATGGCAAAAATCACTGATCAAGTCTCGCGCGTATACTCCTCAACGCGTGTACGCCCTGATGGGATCCCTCTTGTTTAATAAAAAGTATCGGTAGTGAATTCCTTCTGCTTTTGCTCAACACCTTTACACTCACTTTTAACAACGGCGTATACCCTACTCAATGGAAAACTTTGTCGTTATCCCGAGACACAAAAATGGCGCTGTCCCCGAAGTTAAAAACTTTCGTCCCATCAATCACACGCCCATCGTATCTAGAATAATGGAAAGCATAGCGAAAGATAAACTATTTGTATTCTCTAACATGGCGAACATCATCCGCAATTTGCAACACAGCTTCATGCAAGGTCGACTCTGCGCAGCATGCCAGACAGACTTGTTAAACCACACAAAGACTGCTATAGACAGCGGAAACAGTGTTGTAATCCTGTTCCTGGATATGCAAAAACCCTTTGATAGAGTGTCTCACAGAAGGTTAATAAACAAACTGAAGGCTATAGGCATTGGAAAACCGGTTTTCTTGACTGTCTTCATATCTAATTGCTAGACAGCAGGTGGAGCGCATCGGCGACCATTTCTCTACACCGAAAGCAATCATTAGTGGAGTGATTCAAGGGAGTGTTCTTGGTCCCTTCTTTTTCTAATTTATATAAACGATATATTCCAGAGAATAAGAAATGGTGTTCCATTTATCTTTGCTGATGACATTAAAGTTGTCTACTCACAATCACGTGCAAATATCCAGGAAGCCGTACGTCTCATTCAGGATGATCTATGTGCCGTTGACTCCCGGTGTCAACTGTGGCAGATGTCATTTGCCGTGGACAAATGAAATATTTGGTCATACAAATGCCAAGTATCACCAGACAGTTTATTACTACAAGGCACATATATCTCGCAATGCAGGACAGTTCGCGACTTGGGCGTGAGATATGCAGTCAGGTTTAACTTTCCTGAATATTGTGACTTTCAAGTTTCGAAAGTCATGAAGACCATCGGTTACATCAGCCATCATTTTGACCTCAATGAATCTCGCATAGCGATTTACAAAACATACGTATTGCCGTGTATGGAATACTGTTTAGTGGTACAGCCTAATCCGCGGAAATCTGATCATCATGCTCTTGAGAAGGTCTTGAGAAGCTTCTCGAAAATCTATGTGGATAGTCCTCAGAGTTGACAAACAGAAAACTATGTGAGCAACTTGGATTTGATCCAGTTTGCCTTCGGAGTATGAAGCTGAACCTATGTTTTCGTCACGGAATCATACACTGTCAAATTCACAGTCTTGATAACGGTGTTCGCATATGTTTAAACAGCAGATATCCAATCCGTAACAAAGAGGTAGTGGTCATGGTTCTAAATTTTACCACGAGAATCAGAGAATGTTGCTTTCTAACCCACTACTCAAAGATTTGGAACAAACTTCCAAGTGGTATCGCAAAATGCTATACACTTTACAACTTGAAGCTTTCGATTAGTAAGCAGTTAACCATCTAAGACGTGACTAATATGTTTAGGACATCACAGTCGCTAGATAACATATTCTAAAAAGGTATCGATGGCGCCTGAATAAATTTTCGAAACACATACACATAACATTACGGACAACAGGTCCTTTCATTTCCTTTTTTCTCGTCCCAAACACCTGTCACGTGATTGTGAAGCATCCTGGTTCAGTAGCACGAAATTTTGCCGAACGATTCTGATTACTCTAGGTTACTTAAGTTTAAATTTCGCTCATGTTTATTTCGGTAATAGTATTAATGCAATGTCATGGTAAGGTTGCAACATTATTTGATCTGTTCCTTCTAGGAAACAGCTCCCCGCATCGTCGAGGAATACACAATTTACTTACTTATTTAGTAACTCCATGCTGCTTCGACACTGCGATACCGCAGCTTACCAGGTAGTTTAATAGTTCAATAGTGTATGATGGGATAAAAAGCATAACTTTACAAGACCCACAGGATGGATATGCAAAAGAAATTTAAAATCAATATGTTCCAACGTGGAACGTGAAGTATCAACGGTCAAACCATTGCAATTTATCACTAAGATGAAAGTCTAAGAGTCTTTCAAATGTCGTGATGTCTGGTGCATTCACCACATATCTTGGTAATGCATTCCAGTGAGAACAGATTCTAAGCGATTAAAAATATTTTCTACCATTCAAACAGGCGTGTTGCGTCATTAGTTTCAGGCGGTTCCCTGGGCTTTGTTTTGTAAGGGGCTAGAGTCAACATTGATGCACATGGATGCTCGCTTTCAGTTAGTATCCGGTATGTGAGAGTAAGCTCTCCGCGAAGCCGTCAGTATTCTAATGAAAACATACCGAGTACACGAAGACGCAGTTCGTAACTTATACCGGATAGTCCACGAGTTGCCTCTGTGGCTTTCGTTTGGAGTTGTTCCAATAGGCGAATGTCTCGTTTAAACCAGGGAAACCAGACCTGAATTGCATATTCAACGTGAGGAGGAATATAGGAGTAAATCAGCAGTGGTACTAGCCGTCGCTCAAAGGTACCGAGAACCCGCCTCAAAAGTCTCAAGTTCAAGTTCGCCACACTTGCTGCTTTCGAACATTAGAGCGAATTGTCAAGACTCTTTTGCACGATTATCCCTAAGTCGCGTTCACTAGTCACGTGTTGCAGAACGTGTTGCCCCGAAAAGTGTGTTGACGAAACTGCTGCGCACCGTCAGTAGGTGGCACTTTGCAGGTTTCAGTGGGAACTGGTTCCTTTTTGCCCATTCGTTAATCAGAGTCCGATCTTCTTGGATGTGGCCACGGTCGGATGCTGAACGAATTGCTCACCATATTTTAGCATCGTCTGCAAATATTTGCGTCGGAAACAGATTGTCAGCTGGAAGGCCATTAATGTTGACTAAGAGCAGGAGCGGGCGGAGGGCGGATCCTTGTGGTACACCACTGCGCACGCACAGGCTTGCAGAGTGAGTGTCGGATACTCTTACGCTGATTGCGCTGTCGCGTAAGTAGTCTTCTAACGAGGTGAGCAGGGAACCATTGATACCGTAGGCAATAAGTTTTTAGAGGAGAAAGAAGTGATTGATCCTGTCGAATGCTTTAGAAAAATCCCAGTAACTCACATATATTGGGATTCCTTCAATAGCCGCGCTGGTCCATGAGTCCCGAGTAATCAGCAAATTGGTGAGACAAGATTGTCTGGCTCTCCTGGCCCCGATGTTCTTTCGTCTTAGCTTTATTCCGCCGGAAGCTGAGATGGCCATTACATCCAGCAATTCATAGAGCTGTATGAGGGCAGTTTGGCCAATCTGGTCGTCTCAACTTTCCGTTAGCCAACCGTGGCCGTGTACCCTCTGTTTTTAGTCGAATTTCTGTAGGCGGCTTCTTGCGTAATTTAGACTAGTTTTCCATTATAAGCGCTGCCATTAGTTGCGCCTAAAACATCACCTTCCCAATTTGGGGAAGGTTTCCCTTGTGGTAGGGTGATGCTGAAATTTATGTCAACCGCTTTGCAACGATATTTTCGCGGGAGTTTTAGAGCGTTCACCTGTGTCTGGTTTTCAGTTATTTAGATGACACCTGAAAATTGATTATTATCGATTGAGCGTGTTTGGACAAGGGCTAACGCTTGCAGTGTACGGTCAGTCGGCGATACTTTCTGTACAAGATAGGGTACGTCTGAAGCCGTGCCAGTCTTTTCTCTGGAATACTGAGCAGCGGATTTATCAGTTTGGCGACGGAGATGGTTAATCTTAGTGTCATCATGCAAACGTTTCATATTCAGCAGCTCCAACTGAATTAACAGCAGAAATTATTTGAAATGCTGACAGAAAACATTTTAGCTCCGAAAATAGTGATTCCAGACTGCATTGGTGATGCGTAAAGTAAGCTTACATGGTTGGAAATTCACGTTATGCACTGATCACATGAGCTTGCTGCCTATAGTTGGTAAGGAAAGGAATTCCTGCACACACTGCACACACTGCAAACCGTTTGCAACGTTGAGCGACAATACTTTTCGGATACAATTTTACCATTAAACACATCTGTTTGAAACGTTTCAGTCATGTTGATTCTTTGTTGCGGCTTATTGCAAATAGACCTAATTCGTAGCTACATGAAGATGCCGTTATTTCGGCAGTTGAATTTGATGCGGAAATAAACTCCATCTTCGAAGAATCATTACGGAATTCGCCGGTTACTTACAAGGACATTTGTGATTCCACACGATCTGATAGATGTTTACAACTCGTCCACTATTATGTTAGCAATGGTTTGCAAGAATTCTATCAGACGCTGAAATTAGGCCATATTTTGTGCGTAAAGACGCCCCAACAACTGTGAACGATTGTTTCATGCTGACAGAACGTATTGTGATCCATTAAAACCTTGAAGTAAAAGTGAGTCAATTTCAGCATGTCGGACACCAAGGAATAACACGAATGAAACTGCATGCCAGATGTTTTACATATTGACCAAAGAGTGATAAGGATATTGAAGACGTTGTATGCAGATGTCCTAAATGTGCACAGCCTGCCAAACGGCCCATCAAATTTGGGTTTTCTCATTGACCAAATTCAACTGCCCCCTGATATGCGGATTTATATGGATTATTCAGGTCTGCTGAACAATCAATATTTTCTTGTTATTATTGTTTCCTTCTCAAAGGAGCCAGACGTGATTTGTGTCACTCAGCCAACAACAGTTTCGACGATTTCAGCTTTTCGTCATTATTTCTCTCAGTTTGACCCCCCCCCCCCCCGAAGCACTCGTTAGGGATAATGGCCCACAATTCATACCGAACGAGTTCAACTGATTTTGTCAATCCATGGGTGTACAACATATATACAACCCCAGTTATCATCCCCAGCCTAACAGATTAGTTGAGAGATTCGTTACTACATTCAAACGTGATCTGTTTAAACATAAAGGGAAGATACCGCTGTAAATTTTGATGTATTTCCATGCAGATATCGTTCGATACCGAGTCCTGTTCTCCCAACCCAACAATCACCGTGGGAACTTGTTATTGGTATAGTTTTACGCACGCCCTTAGATGCCATATTTTAAACAAAGGAGACTAACAAGTGCGACCAGAAAATGATAAATCAGTTCAATCGTAAGCACGGTACGCGCATGAGAAACTTTCATCCCGGTGAGCAAATCTTCGTGTACAGCTTCAGCGATGCACATAAATCTTGGATTCCGGAATTGTCAAAGAAAGAAAATAAATAAATAAACATTTTGTTCCTCGACAGTGCGAGTCACAGACCAATTGAGTGATCTGAACAACTTGTAGAACTTGATCGCATAATATTGTTAATTGTACGTCTTTTGTACAAAGATTTCCGTATGGGTTTATTGACGTCCTTAGCAGTTTGAAAATATTAGAGAGATTAGGAAACTAGGAATAACAACAAATGTAAATCTAAGCAACATTTCAAGTAAAGTAATATGTCCATCCATGGAACTGCCCCCCAGGGGACCTACTTTTATGCAGGGTATTCTCTCGATGGGTTTCGCCCGCATTTCCATGCTCCAACTGGCTCTGCGCCGATGTGGCAAAATAGTGAATAGGCCATCGGCTGGGCCACAAATGTACGAAGTGAGATGTCAAAATGGTTTGTCTATACGTCATGCGGACCACATCCAGCACCGTTGTACAACCGAACAAATTAAGAGCGGAGGCACCACCGAGCTCCCTTTTCACGTTCTTGTGGATATATTTGCTTTTCCTAGGCCGATAGAAAACAACAGCAAACGCAGCATGTTGATGCTGTCACATAAGTGGAAAATGAACAGTCATTCTACAAGGACACGTCCCCCAATTCAGCGACAGCATCATTCCAAGTAAAAGATCTTATGTGTAGTTCTTTTAAAAACCTTGCAAGGTGTTAAAGTTGTCACGTGTGTTAGCTTTTCAGCCAACCAAATGGCACCTGAAAATCGATTGGTATCGAGTGAGCGTGTTTGGGCAAGGGTTAAGGTATACAGTGTTCCGTAACTCAGTGGTAATTTCCACATATGCTAGTAAACCATTGAAGTAGTGCCAGTCTTCGCTCTCGATTACTGAACAGCGAACATAACAGCGAGTTCCTGGCGGATATAGCTCAATTGCTCCCGGTAGTGTCTCCGCCTTCTCAAAAGAGGATGTTTGAAGTTCAGAAACCCCGTAAACTACAAGCATCCGTATTTTGTCAGGTTTACGAACTTCTGAACCGTTGCTATTCTCTGTCGGACCTACGTTCCAACGTATATCCGGAAGTATGCGCACCTTACGTGATGAGCTACGGATCCGAATCGAATACAGTAGAACTGTCTCTGTGTCTTCGATGAAAATTTGTGTCACTGGTGGAAGTCGAGGCTCGCTGTAATGCGCTGAAGTTTGGTGACGTGGGACCCCCTCTCAGTGTCGTGCACTCAACCGAAAGACGAATTGCACGAAAAATGGAAATCCACTGATTACGCTCGTCCATCATCTTTAATTTTATAGTACTAGGTGGAGATACTGGAACTTTTATGCACATAACAGTTAACGCCTGCTGATTTCTTCTGTTGGTTGTAGGTTTCAGAGTATTAACCGATACCTTTTTAAACGGCTTGGTGTTTTGTGGAGACCGCTTCATCCTAATGTTGCTTGGTGCAGTTAACAACGTCAGGGATGTTCTATCCGACGTTTGTCAGGAGGCAACTGCTGCATACGATGCCCGGCTTTTCTCTATGGGGGACAAACGCAGGCTCGGAGCTGTCATTTCACCACTGGCTTGATGTAGGCTACAGTGCTGAAAGGAGAAGAAGCATGCAAGTTTGAAGCCTGTCCGCTTACGGGAGTGAGGTGAGCCGGAAGATTTAGAGACAAAGGCGTTGCAGCGCGGTTAGATCGTCTGGCTCTCTTCTTCGGCCTAGAAACGGGGTTTGGGTTGGTTAGTTGAGGTATTAACGATCTTAGTATTCATTAACTGCGCGATAGTCTCAGTTATTTTATCGCACTTCTTCATGAGAGAAGATAACCATTTGACAACTGGAATGACTTCATATGTTGGACAAAACCAAAATGTGTCAGCAACTTTGACTATCTGTTTCACTTCTCAGGCGAATTTGCCTATACAATGCGGATAGTACGATCTAATGCGGCTGGAACAAGTTATCCGGATCTTAAGGACTTTATCGCAATTATCCGGAGAGCGCATGCAGCGTTACATCATGTTTGTAAGGCTGGCTGTATTTTTGTCGTTTGCAGGGAGGTCTAGCTGAGCAGTCGTTGTGGTAATCGCACTGACACTCATAATTGACACAGTCGTATGAGATTATGCGGATAAATGAGGGCACGTCAACTCGGGCTTTGACCGCAATCATCATGGGAACAAAGAGAGAGACAAGGCTCATGGCATACACAATCAATATAACGCTTTTGTTAGAATACTGTTTCGTTACGTTTCCGTAATCTATGTAACTGTGCTTTTAAGATCATAGGAAATGTTCAACGTTCCTTTCCAAAACGGATCTTCGGTTACTCAATACTTGTTCCCTATGAAGATAAATGTAATGAATTAACCCTTGAGCCTTTATGGCTGCGCAATTTACATTTAAATCTTTGTTTCCTACCTACAATTGTGTGGCATGAAGTGCATAGTGAACACCAGTCTATGTAATTTCGGTTGGAAACCAGACATGAATTACGCGACACCGAAGGTATGATTGCCATTTATCCATTGAAGACCATGGTCCGACGGAACTTGTAAGCTTCAGCCTGGTATAAATAAGCTACCTAGTTGTATACGATGTACTAATAGTTTGAACATATTCAACAAAATGATTAAGATTTTCCTGATATCAGCGAAACTAAAACGGACCTTAAATTTGCAAATGAACGACGATGGATTGTTTGAGGAAGGACCGGGTCATATTTGAAACAGTAAGACAACGGCAGCCAGTTGTTGAAGATGATTACTCTGTCCTTGCCTTTTACTTCCAGCATCACTCAAAACCTGCTTTATGTTAACTTACCGTACTCAACCGCACATCTCTTATTTTTTTCCGTGCCTTCACTGAGCTATCGATAACGGATATTTACTACACGATCAATCGTCTGTAATTAATAAACCAATCGTCTTTCAATTCTGATGGTTCCAATTGTTCGTCTTTTGGGATACATCGCCCACAACTGCAGAGGCATTATCAAATGCACTTGGGTTACCTTTACTGATCTTTAGTCTTTACGAACTCCTGGTCGGAATGTAACAACTTTTTCTCCCGGAATTTCTGTTCCATTGTCGTTGTTCACCAAGATTTCCCATGGACTTGGGATTCGACTATCTGCAAAAGGTAGTTATTAGTAGTATGTGCTTCAATTCCTTATACCTCATATTCTTCCTTATTTCGTTGTTGGCCACGATTGGGCTGATCCCTTGAGGTAACGGATTACAGCTTCAAAGCCAAAAGATTATACCCATGAATGGCATACTGCCATTGACTCACTGGCATATACCAAAAGTAGCGCCATACTTGAATGATCCGAGTATCGGAACAGACTGAGGTTTCTTTGCTTATAATGCATGTATAAAACAGCCCTTATGAAAAAACACTTGTTAAACCGGTGATGGAACAATGGAACAATGGTTTATGACGGGTATAAAAGCAATGCTTGACAGGTCCCGTAGGATGATGAGAATTAACATCGTAAAATTAAAAATCGTATCGATGAAAGTACGTGTGAAATGCATGACTCACCAAGGGATTGGAGATGCACATAAACAAGTAATCCAATAGGAATTATAAGTGGATTCCGTCCACGTTCGTTGTTCACTAGTACCATCATCCGATGGTCGCACGTTATATCACATAGTGCAATCGTGTCAGAGTTTCGTCAAGGCGTTTTTTGCAAACGGATAGGGTGGGAGCGTTAATTACATGTTCTGGAAGAGCGTTCCAAGGTTGTGACACTCGGAGGGAGAAGAAATTGTGTCGACATTCCAGTCGACTGTACTGTATGATCAACTTAAACTGATGACCTCTTAGGGATGCGTTTTGACTACGTTTCAAAAGGGAATGACACGTGTGGTTGGGGGTTCTCAGTATCCGGTACACCAATATGAGATCGCCTCTCAAACGACGGTAACGTCCACTGTATAAGTTAAGAGTTTTCAGCCTGAGTGGGTAGGGAAGGCTGGAAAGACCTTTGACGTATTTTGTCGCTCTGCGTTGTGCAGTATCGAGTGCAGTGAGGTGGCACTTCTGCCATGGTTGCCACGCTTGAATAGCGTATTCTGTGTGCGGTCTAACAAAAGCGCTAAGCATGTTCGGAAAGATTGAGGCGTCAAACTTCCCAAACGCTCTGCGCAGAAGGCCAAAGTGTTGGTTTGCTCTCGTGGAGGCCTTTTCGGTCTGCATTAAGCACCCAAGATCTTCTTGTACAAGCACGCCAAGATCGCACTCATGAGAGGTCCGCTGTAGAATGTCAGGTCCTAAGCGGTAGTTATACGCACTCTGATGGCGTATGCTCAAGATTTTGCACTTTGTGGTGTTGAACTGTAGCATGTTCTCGTTTGACCACTTGTATGCTTTGTCCAAATCATCCTGTAAGGCTGTGTGATCCTCTCCTGAAGCTATGGCACGCCATACCTTTAGGTCATCTGCAAACAGCAGAAAGTTGGAAGATAGTGCAGCTGCAAGATCATTTATGAAAACAATGAACAAGCGAGGCCCGAGTACCGAGCCCTGAGGTACGCCACACTGAACTTCGATTGGTTCCGACAGGGTATTTCGGACTCTCACATTCAGGTGACGTTGAAGGAGAAATTCGCCTATCCATCCTAGAATAGGATTGCCGATACCACAATGCTGCAGCTTGTTCAGTAAAATCCGATGGTCCAGTCGGTCGAATGCCTTAGAGAAGTCCAAGTAGGCTACATCCACTCCGACTTCGGCGTCCACAGACTCTGTCCAGTTTGAACGAGCAATCAGCAAATTAGTTGTGCAGGACCTGCCTTGGCGAAATCCGTGCTGCTCCGGAACGAGGATGTTGTTTTTCTCCAGGTACTCCATGAGGGCCTCGGCTACAATGGACTCCATGATCTTGGAGATTACCGGAAGAAGGGTAATCGGACGATAATTAGTTGGATCTGCACGGCTACCATTTTTGTGGATTGGAGTGATGATCCCGTGCTTCCACATCGTTGGGACGTGCATCTCGTTAAGGCATCGCTGAAAGAGTGTCGCCAAAGGTTCAGCTAAGCTCGTGGCGGAAACTTTCAGCGCTTTCGGCCGAATGCCGTCCGCACCCGGGGAGCCAAATTCGCGCAACGACATCAACCGCTTCAATACAGCTGCAGTTGTGAAGGAAATGTGGTTAAGGCCTGATGGCGGAATAAGTTGCCTAGATATGGTGCAGGATGTTGGCACACACTGGAAAGTAGGGCCAAAGTGTTGTCCTAGGACGTTCGCCGCATCCTGTGCCGTTTGTGCTAATCCGAAAGCTGTGCGCAGAGCCGGAATTCCGCGCTTAACGCGGCAAAGCTTATTTATGTGTCTGTATAGTAGCTTTGGGTTAACGCAGAACTTTGACACAAGATCTTGTTGGCTCTTTACCTTATCTTCCCTGACGAGTGTGACACAGTGGTTTCTTGGTGTAATATAGGTGTTCCAAGTATCCTCGCTCGGAGAGGCTATATGGGCGCGCCATGCCAGATCCCTCAATCCCATGCATTTCCGGGTCCTGCTTCTGAGAAACGACTTAGCCTTGTCGGGTCGGGGGATTTTGGTTTTAGATGCCAATGCTACGAGCGTGTTGAATTTGTTGACAAATTTCCCGCATGCCACTTCTGGGGACCACTCAGTTAAGAAGGACTAGCTCGTAGCACTAATGAGTTCTGCCAGGTTATCGTAGTTGGTTACGACGTAAGATTCCACGTTGCTTTCATTAGGATAATCTGCATAACACAAGTATTGGAACAATAGTGTCGCATGATCGCTGCGGCCCAAGGGAGTGGATGTGGTTACTACGTCAATCATCAGTTCCTCATTGGTGAAAACGAGGTCCAAGATGGCCGGTTTGTTCCCTGTCCTGAATCGCGTTGGGGATGTGACATGGTTGTACAGCGGTGATCCTGCAATTAGCTCTTGTAGATCGGCTTTGAATGGTTCACTCATGGTGGCTGGGGTTTCTAGGCCGTGCAGATTGAAGTCCCCTACCAGCAAAACATGACTGTATGACCGTTCCAGTAAATTCTTCAAAGCAGATGACAGGGCCTTGTCCATTTCTAAAGTGGACATTGGTGGACGATATACGATGGCCAATTAGCATTTATCGCCCTGCTTTAGGTGTAGGCAGCACCATAAGGAGCCTACGGTTTGAATCCCAGGGTCGTTCATGAGCTCGATGAGAAGGTCTGAACGGTAGTAGAGAATTAAACCGCCGCCCTTGGTGGGTCGATCGTTACGCAGTAGTGACATGCCAGGTAGTTCGATCTCAGCGTCACTAATCATGTCGTTGCATGCTATTCTGCCACACTGGCACACAGCCAGCTGCAGCATGGAAGTCCGGTGGGAACACCCTGCATGGAAACAGATCCCCTGGGAAACGGTTCCCTGAATAGACGGATTAATTTAATTGAAATTTTTGCTAAACCTAGATCTGGTATTGTTCCCAGTTTCTTAATCTCACTGAGACCTTCAAACTGCTAATCACTTTACAAAACTCATTTGGGATCCGTTGTACAAAACATGAACAATTATCTATATTATGCGAGCTCGGTGTACAGCTTCAGCAAGCCACTAACTTGGACTGTACGTCAAACCGTCGAGGAATAAGCTGTTTAGTTATTTATTACTTATTTCTTTCAGTAGAGCGTTTCACGCTTGGTATATCCGTACTTAAGTGAAATGCTGTCAGCGTTCCGGATAACTGTACTACACTGGTAGCCTGAGATGAAGATATAGCAGATGGCGGCACGCTTGGTTGGGTTCCCCGAAAATCGAATAAATCGCGATTAGGTCCCCACGCAATCGTTAGAGCCGTCCACTAAATACCCTGAGCACTTTCAGCCTTTATTCGTAAACAAACAAGCTTTTGACGCTTTTGGTTACACGAGTACCAGTTCTATCTTTTCTTCTAATTGGGACATCAACTGTTTGAGACGAGCACGGTGCGATTGAAAGGAGTCAGTTTATACGACAGACATTGACAAGATGTACACGGTAGATAAAGTCCCAAATTGGACTCAGGAGAGATTATTTAAGAAGTCTGATGCACAGAAGTGTTTATCGATGGTTACCGTGACTAAGATACGCCGGGCTTCCTAAAGGCGTTTATCCTAACCGGTGGCAATTTAAGCACCGGAGAGTGTGATCCGAACTTGAGGCGCCCCGAATGTGTAGCAAGTTAATCAAAACGCCGCATGCGGGCAAAATGACGATGTACGGTGCATATGAAAGCAGATTATTTCTGAACAATTTTACCATCGGGCCGTAATTGAACAACGTATCGTCAGATGCTGTGGGCTTATTTATCCACATATTCAAACAGATCTACCATATGCTACTAAAATTTTCACAAATGGTTTCGATACCAAACGAAGGGGACAAACTTGCTTTTATCAGTATCGAATTTTATCAAATCAACCTGAAGCTCCACATTCCGGTTGACAACGTTTAATATATTAAAGAGCGATATTGAAGGATAGAACAAATACACGCAGATTCTTCCCTACCTAAGACAAAACTTTTCAATACCAATCATCTTAATTTTCTGGGTTTTGCTTTTGTTATGGGGAGCTGACAAACAGCGTTAATATCATTGTCTAAGTTAAACTGTGTGTTGTGCTTGTGGAGGTCGAAAGTGCCACTGATGTACAAGAAAAACAAAGGAGGACGTGGAACACAAACTTTGATATTACCATTTATGACCGAACTGCTTCGCAACTATTGTTTTTTATTCGGAATTATTGATTCCGATTAGAGGGTAAAATGGAAACCAACCATGGATATGAGCAGTCAGCCCGAGTGGAGTAACGTGGATGGCAGGCGCCATGCGCGATATCTAAACAAATGCACTTGCTGCTATGGCGACTGTGTTGTGAGTTTCTTTGTCCATCCGCTCCCCTTTAACTTCACCCGTCAATTCCGATCTCACACGAAATGCATAATATAATATCTAACATTGGGTTACTTGCTTTGGAATATGTGTGTAATGAGACCTCTTAGTAGCTTATCTTGCGGCACATTAGTTGTGTGTTTCGCACCCTCAGCTAACGTGTATTGAATATGATGATGCTAAGGATGACGATGATGATGATGATGATGCCGATGATGATGCCGATGAGGATGATGATGATGATGATGATGATGATGATGATGACGACGACGACGATGATGATGATGATGATGATGATGATGATGATGATGATGATGATGATGATGCTACCTGATAAACAGTTAGGAACCACTAGTGGTGTGTGTTCGCCTCAAAGACACAGCCGATGCACTACGAAGCACAACAATTTCGCTATCGCATGGACTACAAATATGCCAGTAAAACTAGTCTTCCTCCTTTCAAAGTGATGAAGTAGAACCTGCTGCGTGGTATAAATACATCGTGAAAGGGGCCAACACAACTTCGCACCTGACTGCATTAAAAGGCCAAATGACTTTAGAATTTAAGGTCTTTCTTCACAAATCTTGGACAGCATGGTGGCCTTACCAAGGAAAAACCGAGAAAGTTCTATAAGTCTTATACATCGAAGCAAAATTACCGATGGCGCTAGCAGGAACTTCCGAGTAACCCAGATGTAGACCCCGTGATCCGAGGCTGGAGAAGATACTAATCCGCTTGGACGAATTAGGAGATATCTGTGCACTTGATACAAAGCCGCCATTAAGGGTATGCTATCACAAACATTTTATCGAATCACAAATCAGGATGGTCGCAGTTATGAAGACTGTGGAAGTGGAAATGGGTATAATGCAAAACTTGGGTAAACAGAATGTTCCTTTTCCTGAGTCATATTGTAGGGCGGCGGAAGCCAGTGCCTACTCGTGAACCGGAACGATAACAAAATCGGAATTGTAGAGAAGTAACGACGGGCGCAATGGATGAGACGAGACAAGGCTCTGCAAGCGTTGGGGATCAAGGCAACGGCTGATCACGGGCGGCATCTGGTAACGAGTCTGGGCCCAAAACAATGAATGGGGTATTTGTCGAGAAGGCAATGAATCAGACAAATACGCTACTATTGAAGCCAACCAGAGTGAACGCGGGTCGAGTGATTCAGCCGCGTGAGAGCAAATCGTCAGCTTTCGAACGACTCATTGCTGACCAAAATCGGATACAGCTAAGCGGAGATACGGAATGAATACCTGGAGGGGTTGTCTCGAAGCTCAAACTCGAAGGCGCATGGAATGGCCCGTCACACAAATCCTCATCCGCGTTGCCTCGTGGGAAGGAAATGAGATCCAAATCTGTGCAGGTTTGTGAGTTGTCATCGGCACGTTCTTGTGGCCATACATGCACTGCCCCCCCGCGTCGTTTTCGCTACAATCTTGCAGCTAAAACGAGGCAGTAGTGTTGCACAGTCTTTAGTACTAACGAACAGAGGATTCACAAGCTAGTACGCACGCGCGAAGGTATAGGGGACATTTCCAGTTCACCAAGCGGAACCCATCGTGCTTTCGCTCGCTGTCACATCCATGCCCCTATTTCGGTCAAACAATGAGGTTCTTTTTCATCTATTTGCCACGCTTGTTCGCTTCTTCTTGGTGTTTCCTGACCCTGCTGCATTGGTTCTAATGCGCTTGACTTATTTAATCGGGTTGCTTTGCTCTCAAGATTATTCCTGGAGGCGTGGCCAAAGGCGTAACTCTCCGGAAAATCGCGCCCTCCACTACTACGTCCCCGCTCTTCTCTGCCTGGGCCTGATATGTTTTGTCGCTCATGGACCATTTCCGGCTTATTCCGTGCGCCTCGAACTGCTTTGTCGACCTTTTTTCTCTGGTGCCCTCCTTAGTTTTCTTTTTCCTCAGTTTTTGCGGCTTGTCCTTTCCGCCTGTGATCATTGACTTCCGCGTCACTACAACATGGTAGTCATACCAAGGCTGTGCATACTATTTGAAGGCAAGCATACAAGTCGAAAATGTAAGCTGCTGTACCACAAATTTGACCATCGAGTTTAGACCTGACCTTTTAACAATGGTTACTATAGATTACTAGTGAGGTAGGCAATAAGACTGATTTCTATGCAAATAAGTGCATCTTCATCGCATATTCCCTGGGGTCTGTAACCCTAACTGTGCAAAGAGCAACTATGAACGGGACCCGGCGTGATCAAACACTTGGCGGACATTGTCACACAACTTCAGAGGAGATGGGGACGGAAACCATGTGAGGTGTTAGGAGTTTGAGAAGTGGACACATTTGGTTGTCACAATTCTTAGTTACCTGCTTGTGATGCGCTACCGTTGGCTTCCTGACATTGGTTTAAATGGATCAATTAGTTGCCTTGATTAGACGACCCACGTCGTTCGAAATGGATGTCATCTCAGAGGTCTGTTTCCGCTTGTTCAAACTCGCCTGGTCGGTGCTTGCGTCTACCACTTCTTATTCGCCTACATTATTCTGTGTCTCCTACGTTGATGGTTGGTTCCAATGTGTTTTAGCAGCCTGGCTTCAACTACCGCTGTACCCTAATGAAATGAGCAGATTACTCGTGTAGATATACTCGGTCCCGGCTCCCTTTCGTGTTCTTCCTGCGGTTGTGCGTGCGTGAACAGTCAGCTGGCAAGATAACATAAGGTTGTGCGGAAATGTGTGCTAGTGCCTGCATTTGGTCGTTTCTGGCGGAGTTGGCTAGTAGTCACTTCGTTGGCTTTCGGGTAAACATGGGTATTGCCCCCCAGTTTTAAGGCGACAACTTTGCTCCAGCTAACTGGTATAGTGTGTATTAGTGGAAGCACCGTGAATCGGTGTCATCACGGAGAAAAAGCTTACGAAAACTGTCGTTTGGTGTCCTGGTAACGCTTTAATAGTGTCTTGTCAATATTTCCCTCTTTGTTTTCTCCACACCTTCGGAGTCAAGGAATTTGAGGGGTAGAACAGGGGAATAATACCTTAAACATGCGACAGCACACCAGAGATTAACTGCATAGGGTGCTCAGCATTACTGAATTCATCGACAAGAAACCATTAGTTAGCTTTGGCTAATAAATCAAGAGATTTACAGCCTGCAGTACTCTGAACCGAGGAAGCGTTGCTCTACTTGCCGGTCCCAAACTGGGGCAGTTCTCGATAATCCCATTATCGTCTCCTCAGTACCAAAACAATAACCAGAAATTATCTTATACCATTCAAAGGGTGTTGCCAAGCAAACAAATGCAGTGAGATGAATGGTGGCGATGGTCTTAGGACCAGGGCAACCGAAGCACAACCACTGTTTCTGCACACACACACACACACACACACACACACACACACACACACACACACACACACACACACACACACACACACACACAGGGCAGGTCTTAGCTGGCTTATCACCACTGCCTCGGCAAGCCGCAAAAAGCATGAATTGGAGATTGGGGTAAGATAATAATATCCGAAACGCGGAGCCGGGGTCAATCTGAGGACGGGTCAACAACACGCGTCTGTCGATTGATGTTGCTGGCGGCCTGCATGCGCACGGAATATTGAGTGACGCATGGCTGGCCTCAAGCTGAACCCAGTTGGGTAAATGCTCCTTCAATCTAGAATTCAAAACCCGCTCAGCGTTCGTCTTCTCCCTGTGTTATTCAAATTATTGAAGGGAACTAACTGTTTTAAACACCATTATCATCGCTGTGATCATGTGGGTCGAAGAACGCGGTCAACAGAGTACAACACGTTGCCCAGCTTTGCTCACCAAAGTGCAGTCAGCGATGAACCTGCGAAGACACATTGGCAGTGACCTACAACGACAGAAAATTTGAAAACAACGGTAACTGTTGATCGATCATTGAAGCTGTTGACACGAGCATCATGATGGAAAGCATGTTAAGTTCCCACCAAAGCTCCAGTAGAAATGGGACATTAAAAACTGTCGATTCTAATTAAGTGTCGGGTAAAGATATCACATTCACTCGGTAATGATATTGACTAGGTGCATCAACGTCAGAAGAGGGGATGGTGAATGCCACAATGCATACTTCCGTTTGCCGGCATCCTTGTGCAATGTTAACTTGTATCGAAGATCTCGGCACGCTATCACAGACTGCTGCGAGGTAGCTGAGTTTCACGTCCACTTCGGTTCGGGTACCAAAATTAGTATTTTTCCGCAAAGCCTCCTAGATGAACGTGATGTAAAACGACTGAACCCCGTACCTTTCTGCATTAAGCAACCGGATGGAATTATATGTTATCACTTCACCTGCACGTGTAACTGATGCCAGGTTTAGGTTGGCTCAGTTATTGTATTGATTGAGATCTGTTTCGCAGCAACTCGCGATTCAGTGGCTAGTATATTTGTAATCCACAGCCATTCTGTATGTTTCAGACCTCAGCCTCGAACTCGCAGTCACTAGAAAAAAATAAATAGTTATGAGTAACATGTTTCGCAAGTTTACGATAATCTGATCCCAGGAAGAGTCAGATCCATACCATTACGAATGTTTGTACTTTGGCATAAAAACAATTGAAAACTTTTAGGAGTAGAGGTCAGGAGTCAGAAGGTTGAAAAGTATGTTCGAGTTTACTATAACTTTTTTATAACATACTTGTAACTTAAGCCCAACCGACTGTTCTCGTGTTCAGTTCAATCATTATAACATCGGTAGAGCGGTGTAAAGATATCGAGTATAAATCGCGAGGTAACGATTTTGGTTTCCGACTTTGGTCATCTAAAGAGTGTCCGAACAAGACTGGTGGTATGTGTGTGAGCAAAACTGGAGGTGCTTTTTTTACGAAGTGCGTTACTGGCTCTACTCGCTTTGCTCAGTAAGATTGTATGTCCGGTTTAGCAACATTTCTTAGTCGTATTATTAAAGTCATTCCAAACTGAAACTGCCTCTGAGACAACATAATGAAGGAAAGTAGTTATGTTGCATCCACACCCCACATTATCCAGAAAGAGCGTTACCGCTATTCGTTCGAAAAATGCAGTGATTGTAAAAACTTATCCGATACGTGGAACGACGCGTTAGGACAAACTTACTAAGTTGGATGTTCTGTGGAAGGAGTGTTTGAGATGGTCGCTTGACGGGGCTTCGCTAAAGCGCTTGCTGCCTAACCTCTTAATCTTCATGTGCTAACTGGCCCGCGCTCGAGTCAATCAATTGTGCGTTCTTTCTTGCCATCTCATTCGCCCACCACTTACGTACATGGCCCAGCAACTGAGACGGATATTCGGAGGACGACAACTACGAGAAATGGCCGGTTGACTGAAAGGTGCAGGAACCGGTAATTCGTGTCCTGGAGTGCTCGACCAATCGGCCTGTCTGACTCACCCCTAACTACCTGTCAGTCAACCACCGATGCGAACAGGCACTTCAGCGACCGTGATTGGGTCCATGCTTGTGGGCCGATAAGCCAATGAGAGTGGAGCACTTTGGTGGTCACCATAACCGGGGCGCTGATGCAGTCACAATGCGATGGAGACGTTGTTTGCTGCTGCCACAAGCATAGTGGGTAGGACGCAACCGAGCCTGGACGGTGGACTGTTTATGTTCTTTCTGGAATATTTCCTCCCACTTCCATCTCCTACCGGAGCTAATGCTAGCGCAGAACAGAAACGTAGTGTGACAGAACATGTGCTCTCCACTTACTCCCGCGCTGGCTACGCCTCAGCCATATCGTTCAGTGCCATTTGGAGTATCTCACTGGTATCTGCAACTTTATTTGTGTGCTGCCGTCGTAGACACAAAACGAAGCGTTCTGCGCGAATAGCCCTCTTGACAGATGCGTCCAGAGACCTGACTACTATGCATACTTCGCGTGCTTCTGGCACTGGGCTGTTGCGCATGCAACGTGAACGGTTACAATCGAACTGGCTGTGGTTAGCTACGCAGTTCCTCTTTTTCATTATCCTCATTGTGTTGCTTGGCGCAGCAGTTTTGTTAGGTTTTTCGATGAGCAGCCAATTACAAGTGAACCTATCATCTCCACCCGCGTATGAAGAGGCAGTAGGGAGGCTGCTGAACTCAGCAGAGCTGGAACACACCAATCCCCAAAAAACTCATGTGTTCCCGCGGGTTTTAAGAGCTCTGGCCCAGGTACGTGCCTACTTCAATGAATTTGTAAATATCACCCGCACTCATACGGCCCCCATTGTTGACGAACTAATCAGCGCCACTGAGCAAATGCAAGAACGAATGACGGCTGATTTCAACTCACTACTGTTTGAGAAAATTGGAGCTACAGAAGCCTTTGAATTGGGCGATTTCTTGGGTCGCAATGTGATTTCCTTAGTTGAACATTCCATGGCCATTGTGAATCAGGATGCAATTTTCAAGAACCATTTTGATCGGTTAAAAGTCGAGCTGCAGGCTTGGCTTCGTCTGATCAATTCGTACGGCCCCGGTGTCAATGACCCTGATTGCGATTCCCGTTGCCTCTCCCTCCGGGCTACTTTCACCAACAATTTGACTACCCGACCTGATACCTTCATGCCCGTCTTCAGCTTTGCAATTGCTCTGAAGTTTGTGACTACTGATCAGAATCAAACTGCGGCGAACATTCGTGAGCAGTTAAATCGCGGAAAAGTCCTTGCTTCGCATCGGCTGATGGAGACCAAAAGGATAATGTCGGAGCGAATCGATATCCCTAACACGATTCTTAAGATGACATCTCGGCAGTGGGACGTGCTGGACTCCCAAATGTCTTGGGCGATTCAGGCGGTGGATAATGCAGCATCCAAAGTGACCGAGTTTGTTGTTCCCAAGGTGTTATCTGGCTCAGTTGTCATTCTTGCTCTAGGCTGCATATTTTGGATAGTTTTGCTCTTATTCACTCTTGGTGTAACTTGGATTGTCATCTATTATCACTGTGTACCCAGTGAGTTGGGTCCTCGGAATCGGCATAGACTTCGAACGGCAAGTGGCTTTGGCCTTGTTCTTTTACTCACGAGTTTGCTCTTTGCTACAGCCTTTTTTCTTGTTGGAGGTTACCTTTACACCGAGGCATGCAGATACATAGATCCAGAGCAGACGCGGGTGACGGTTGTAAAACATGAAGGATTTAAGGAAGCATACACCAAACATCATTTTCCACTAGATTCTCATATTAATGCATTTATCACCCAGCACTGGCCATTCATACTCTACTTGGTTGCACAGAACAATCCATTAGGGACTCGACCGCTACCGGTTCCCCATGTGCGCAGTCCTATCTATGCCCTATCGCATAACTGTCGGAAGAATATGGGTATCTTGGAAGCGACTGACGCCATTACCGATCTTGACATGACCAGCCTAAACGATCCTGAGATGTCAAAGCGATTCGTGAACACTGGACGGGAAATCATGATAGATTCTTTGAAGTCTCTCGACGCAGAAGAAATGTTTCCCAGGGAAACCGATGAGCAATTATCATTGGCAGGTAGACTGGATGATTTTATCGTCGATTTTGATGGCATTCGTGCTCGTCTGCCTACCACATATGTGAGCGTATATGACTCCGAAAATGGATCCAATGACTACCGACCTTTCTCACAAACTGAATTGTGGGTCTCTTGGAATTCCTACTACACCGATATCCTCCAACACCGTCTTTCCAGGGACCAAAACGCTCGTCTCGTTTCAGCAACTCAACAAGTTGACCTCAGATTACGCAACCTAGTGGCCGTAGTTGAGACTATGAGTGATCATTTGAAAAACCTTTCCACAGCCAAAAAGATCGGACCCGTTGTGTTACAGTTGAAATCCGTCTTGGCAAGGTTGAAGGAACTTATGACAAACAAGCCTGCTTTAACAGAACTGGCAGACAAGTTATTCGAGAAACACATTTCTGCTGTAACTCCGGGTGAGGTGGTCAAGCTAATTGCGAAATTTGGACCCAGAATAATGGCTGAAGTCGGACGTTGTCGGCGACTTTATGAGGCTGCAAAGGACTTGAATGATGCCATATGCGGGGGTGTTGTGAACGTGCTAAACGGTTTTTGGTTTGTGTGCGGTTGGATCGCCTTAGTTGGGACGCTGATCATTACGTTTGGATCGCTGTTGTTACTTCGCAAACCGGTCAGAAGCACCGGGAAGCCTTTCACCAAGACTTACCCATCATTCAATACCGTTTGCGTGCGGAGGCGACGCAATGAAGCTAGTACCAACACTCACCCTGGGCATACCATCATTCGGGATGAAGGAGAGTTGTTAAACCCCTCTGGTCTGCATGTAGGTCCATCTCAATTGTGTACAGTGAGTAGTGTGTAACTCGTAACCCTGATAACACCTGGCACTCAGCAATCGCTAAGATGTATTCTGTTTTCATGACCAGGTTTTATTTGCTACTTGCTCGAAACCCGATCGTCTCGACACTTTTGTTTTCAAGCGCGATTAGGATTTATTTCTGTGCATTTCCCCAAAGTAAACTATTTTTCTGACTGGACTAGTCTTAATTCTATTCCGTTACCACCGAGAATGCCTTCATGCTCACTCGTACGTTTTATGGTTTTGGTCCTTCACCGTTTGCTATGTATGCAATCTGCCGTTCCCATGTCTGATTTTTCACGGCATCAGACATCATTGTTCCTTTTTGGTTTCCTCAAGTCATGTCACATCCTTGGTTTGTGCTAAGCCCACGCACGTGTCTCCCACTTCTTTCACCACGCGTTTTGCGTGCATTGGTCACGCGGATGCAGAATATGGTGCGTGCTCTTGCATTCCTTTTGCACAATGAATTGAGATATGTTAGGTTGCTACCTAATTCGAAAAGCTTGAGATCTGTATCGAGATGATCTGACCGAAATTCATGATCACTCGTGGTTACAGTCTTCTCTCTCCCAAGTCGAATAAGTTAGATGCTGTGGGCCAAGCTTCATACCATCTTCCCGTCAGATATCGATGCGGATCACCACGATCACACACTTCCATGGTCGTTCAACTTAATTGCGTTACATGTGCACGTGGTATGATGAGAATATAAGGTTTTGGTGTTATTTTTTTCATCCACGCGTAGTGCGTTTCTGGTTTTAAGCCTTGCGTTCTCCACATTTCCTTCACACCCGACTCTGACACGGTAGGCAGTTCAATGAACACTATCCATCTGTTCTAGTCTAATCGGTTCATAGAACTGTTTGTTTAGCATCTTTGCAAACAGTAACACTATCCACAGGCTTTTTCAATATTCAGCCGAACAGCACACATCGTTTCACTGCCAAAGACGGTAACACCGTTGCTTCCATTTCATTGCTCTTCCATTTGCCCACTCTGCACTTTGCTGGTGGGGTCTTTTCGTACTGGCTTGTATCTAGTCGAAGAAGCGCGGTGGCCACACCCCACTTCCTTCTTTTTTGCGGACGCAATTCTGAACCCAATTCAGACAAAAGATTCTTAAGTCACTTGTTAGAGCCGCATTCCAACAACCACTTCCTTCGCATTCATAACTGCGGAGCAACTACGTGAGGATGATAAGGCTTGCGTGCTTCAGCAGGTTAACTTTGTGGTACGCATCCATCTGAACCTTCGCTTACCTGAAGTGGCACTAGTCTCTGTCCTCTCCTTAAAGTAGTTCACCAAGGACTCAGTGGAAGATATAGGCAATCTCACCAGCCTTACTATTGTGCCAGAGCTTGTGGAATCAGTGCGGCATTTACTAGCACAGTGTTTATTGCTTGAAGTATTCACCATGAGGTTGGATCACAATACGCCCATTTGAGCCTGGAAGGCACAAAATCAGTGCTGGAGAATGGTCATTTAGTGTGGAATTCTCTAAACTTTGAGACCTTCGGAGCTGTGTTGGGTCTGGGATCACGTAGGGTTATGCACCGGACCAATGCGCCCGACGTTTTCGCTAGTAAGAACGTCTAAGCATTGCACATCGAACATCATCCACCTACACGCTCCGGATCTTCGTCACTCATGGGCCAGCGCAATCCTCACACCGTTGTTCGGACACAGGCAGCACCGCGATCACGGCACTGGGTAGACCTCTCCACAGGTTCCGCATTGTGGATCTTGGCATCACTCACACTCGGTGGCGGTTTGATCTAACATTGCTTATGCTCCAAAATGTGCAGTCTAAGTTCGTTCATGAGGATATGCAGCGCGGGTGCTGTGCGGCAATAACAGCATTTCATCTCCTGAGGGACAGGAAGCGCGAACCACACAGATAGACCTTGAGATATGGATGAACGGCGAGTGATCATGAGCAGACCAATTGTTTGGATTAATATGCAGCTATATCACACTGAAGTGCATTTTCGATAGTCCAAGTTGATGTCGATATGGCAGTTCTTTTGACATGTGAGCAGTTAGTTTTCGTCTTGCAGCATCAACAGCACACTAACTTAGACAACTAGCAGTTTAATGTGTCCACAAGGTAAGTGCTTCGCATGTTCCCATTAGCAACCAAACGTAGAGTGATGGAAACAGCAACTAACTAACGTTATGTAGCAGTGGAAGATCTTGTAAATTATCGAAAGCGCAAGCAGCATTTATCGGGTGTAGAACTTCCAGCTGTGTAGCTGGGTTGCAATTCACTGTGAAACAGGCCTGGATGATTTCGAGCAATTGGACTGTGACTAAATCTGAGATAGCTTACATATTCAGGTGAAGTGCGGTATGCGAAATCTAGATCTCCTATTCTTCCATTGAGTACCTTTATGTGGGATCGAGCGGTAGCTAATAGTTTTCCATCATATTCATCTGGGCGGTGGTGTGAAAACAAATCCTTTTGTGCAGTACGCGAATCATAGCTACGTCACAGACGCTTGTAGTACTATTCAGAAGTTTACACTCTTCGCTGGAAGTTGACATAGCACGTGGACGCCGACATACGAAGGAGTGCGTTGTACTTAGTATTCAGCACTCACACTTCTGACATTGACACACCAAGTCAATCTCATTCCCAGGCGTATTTGATATCTTTACTCGACTTAAACTTTGGATCGATAGCACTTCGTGTCCTGCTTATACGGTCACTTAGGTAGGCAGGCTTTTGGGGAATCCTGTGATTCACGTGACTTAGTCACTGGAACTGAGCAAAGTTCGAGCTATGTTGAGCGTCCTTTGTTGCTTATCATGCACCCCAGCACCTAGACGCACTGGTGACCCAGGAGCTGTGAGAGCGACGCCTTCCGATTTATGCCACATGTTCTCGCGCAGCTGTTTGCGTTATCCGTGTAGGTACGCAATTTTACATAATAAGCGCAATCTTCCTTAATAAAGCCAGTTTGAGGAAGTCCACTGCAACTTTCGCTTGTACCGTTATAGCCGTTGGTACACTTACGTCGTCTGCACGGCTTCAGCCACCCTGCTTTGTGAGACAATGAACTGCTCGTAGTTTCGCATTTCTAATTACTAGCGTTATATCCACTGGCCAGTTATCATCTAATTATCTCCGTATGGATCTGTCTCCCGTGGTGTCAGCTCGCCACGTCCATTTCTCGGCAGTTCATGGAGAGTCCCGATAGTGTTCCTAATGAATTCACACAGATACGATCGATTTATGCTCCTTTCAGATTACCACCATCATGAAGGCACTTACCACGGTTTCTACACAATTGATGAGTATGCTTGAACTGGCTTAATTAGCTCATCAGGCCATCGCACCTAAAACGTGGACTTTGCGACTTTAGCAACGTGTTCTACTTCGGGGCTGCAGCTGCTGGACATAAGGATAGCTACTGGTATTGTTCCGAACTTTGCCTAAATGTTACTTCCTTGTAACTCAACCACCGAGATTTATCGCAATTGTTCCAGTCCGATGAAAATGCTTATGCTCACTCGCACGAGGCGGCGACTGGTCCGGTTCGCTTTATACTGGTCAGTTCCACAGATCACTCTGGGATCACTGGGAACACCCATACATTCTCGTGGTATTCCCTGGACATTGGATTCTATTCTCCTTGACAGTTTCCACGTCAGTGTGTAGCGTAGCTGTGAGGGTCAACGCAACTTGCTGTGCGGTTCAAGTCGGCATCCGGACATGGACTATTGCCAGCGAAACTGAATAGTTGTCTTGTAAAGCAGACAAGTTGCAGTAGAAGCCAACTAGATCGAGAAATGCAGCTTATCCTGTTATCTGCAGCCTCATTACCTTCTCCGTTTGTATAACTGCTAGAGACGCATGCTGTCGAAACTGAATAGAACAACTGCGAAACACCTACTGTAGTGGTCTACAAACCAAGCGACCGACTGCTCCAGAGCTGCACACATTAGTGATACAAAGTGTCGCCATTATTTTCATCTCACATATTATCTGATTCTAAAAACGGCTAGTGATAAGAAAAGACGTCTAGTGTTCTTGCCTGTAGTCTATGTTTCAAAAATTTACTCTCAAGTAGGTTAGACTACAGTAGCGTCCATGAGGATTGACTGTCTTTCATGCAAATAAGGTAGGCCGACCACAATCACGAACTCAGCGGGTTGGCCAACAGCACTTGTTTGAATTTGCAGGCTAGATAGGTGCGCGGAACCGTGAAAGATCAAAACTATGTGGCAGCTAGTTAATTTTTAACAGATTGTAACCCATGATGACGCATGGTTGCCGATTTCCGGAACCCGAATGACAGCTGCATGCACACTAGTCGCAGCCTACGTGTCGTTTTCCTAACGCATCCTCATATGCAGTGGGTCGTTCTGAATTTTGAATAAAATTGTTAGTGTACTAACAACAGTTTTCATCTATGGAGTGAGTACTTATACAGTATCTGGGATCCCGACACTTTATCCTAGTCGACCTGTAGTGTATAGTGATTTCGGCGAAACCACGCGTCATGACACGGTCCATTGTCTATGGACGTATATATTCGTATCCCGCTCATAGTGATTGGTTTATTTAGTGGTCGGTTATAACTCATATCGGCCGAATCAATTACAGTCATTATGCTCAGTTGTTATATTCTGCTTCGTATTATTCTATTTATATGTCTCCCAGGATTCTTTCAGCTGGATAGATCTGGCATGTTGTCCCGATAAAACCGACTAAAATAGGATATACTTGGGCTAGACTAATTCTCCTCGTCCTGGTAACACAGTGAATAGTAGATAACTTTAAACGCCTCGATAAAGTATTTCCCTAGGCGCCGACCTTATACTGTCTAGGCGTCAAGTGGTCCGTTGTTAATATTTTGTGGGGGTAGGAAGTAACTGATCTGACACTAGATTCTAAGGTCGTGTAGATATTTCGCCTTCTGACACAATGGCGGTGTTCTACTGGAAAGTATATCTACCCTGTAGTCTCTTCAGCTCACATAGATTCATCCGTTGCACTGTTCATTTTACCTGCCTCGGGTATCTGTTCGGTGCCACGTGGCTGACCGTCTATCATCCGTACTCACAGTTCGAGACAGGATTTCCTGCCGACCAAATGTCACTAGGTTTCGGGCATGCGACCCGCCCCGGGTCGTGCAGTGGACTCGATGGTTCATCGTAAACTTTCTTGACACAAAAACCGACTAGTGCCAGGATGCCATTACTTCGGTAATAACCCGGAGCGCGCGCTTATCTGGCAAGCGTAACATAGATTCTATTTTGCGATTTGGCTTGGTAATCATCGGGATCTTGGGACCTCGGAGCTAATGTTGCGAATTTTGTTGTCTGACAGCTCACTGGGCGTTATTCTCTGATTCTCTCATCAATGTGTAACGACTCCAACGTATATTTGAGGAAGTAAGTAGTACGCAGTCCAGTTGATGAAGGAAGACACAGCTCAATGTATCCACTAGATTGTTTACGGCCCCAAACGGACTCGAGATTGTCATAACAGTGGTTTCGATCTGTTTTAAGCCTTCGGTCATTATGCCATTTTAGGAGGTTTACCGCGGACGTCTTAGTGATGATATAGGCGTGTACTGAAGGCCGCTCTACGTACCCTCACCACCCTCCTTGAGTAGGCGGTGATTAGCGACGCTGATATTGGTGACTCGTAAACACTAATTATTCCCCCTGGCATTGCTGCCGTTTGTCTATAGTAGTGGCAAACAAAGTGTCACGTCTCGTGGGTGGCTAAAGTCTACCGAAACTATCCGATCAAGCCCCCATTAATATATATACATATATATATATATATATTTGCAAGTCTATGAATAGACATTGCACCATCGGAAACCATGGAACTCAAAACAAGGTACAGAAATAGTAAAGGAAAACACAACACAACAATGTCCACGGTTTCGTCAGAGGGCGAAATACTACCCGGTTGCCCAAGCCGAAGTAGGGTGTTGACTTAGGGGACACCACCCCGAGCCTTTGGCTGAATAGCCTGTCCACAAGGCAGCGGAGCGAATTCAGGGAATCGCGCCCATTGGGAGCCGGTGACTGATTGATCAGTTCATACGCCTTTCGTTTGTTCCTTTGCCAAACAGGGGCCCAATGCTCCCCGAAATTACAGCATCAACTTGCTGGAATACAATGCTTCGCCAGGATGAAGCAAGGGGCAGTGACTTTATTTAGTGGCGAGTCACGTCCGCCACGTCACAGTGTTGTTAAACAGACATATGTGGCTTTTTATTAGGGAGAACGCTTGCCAGGCGAAGCCCCCATTAATACTCAAATAAACCTGAATTTTGTGCCACAACTTGTTCCTACGAAACCTTTGACAGTGCCGATAACCTTCAACCTGTAGGTAGCTGAAGTGCTGGTGTGTTTGGGTGAATCTTCACAGTCCTAGTGGCAAACATAATGCTGTCAGTACAGAATTCAGTTTCATTATTTGTTGTCCTATTAAGGCTTGTTGGAGCAGAATAAGACGTCTGTATCCTGTTGATTCTTTTCATTTCAATAAGTTGTTCACCAGCCAGTTAGTTAACTAGTGTCACTTTATCGTGAGCGTAACTCGCTTTAACAATTAATTAACCGTGCTGCCTCAAGTGAGCTCATACCAGTGGATATACTTCAGGTAAGAAAAGGGTGGGGAAATCATAAGCGCGTTGTATCTAGTTTGAAATATTTATTCTCAGGTTCCGGAACTATCTACTCAGCCGGTTAGAGAACAGATGCATCAGCTAAGCGGAGCGCCTTTGCCACAAAATATGTGAAACAGAAAGCGAAAGGATGTGTGACCATGAGTTCATTGGCTGCGTTCCAGTTATTGTTGCATACTGTGGGATACTGGAATACGGGCGACAGATTCGTATGGAATGAGCATGATAGACATGTACAGTCTGCTCAAAGATGTAGGTGTGTACGGCCGACACGATACACGTAAAAACGTGGTGATTATGGCGAATCGCATGTTTAATAAAATCAGGGAGGCCGTCCAGGGGAACAGCTATCTCAAATTTCGACCATTTTGCACTTATCCCCACTCATGTTATTTAGCTTTGCAAAGGCTGTATTCAGACGCCGGATGTGAAGTGTCCACAAGCGAGAGATTACACCACACTCGGACTGTTCAACCACGCGGCAAGCGGTGGCTACGACCGACCTTGGTGTCCTGAACAATCAACAGTTACACTTGCACTAGTTCCCATAATAAACCGCAGTAAAAGGTACTGCTGTCCTACTTTGGTTGTCCTTAAATCTGTCGATGTGCACATAAAATTCTCAACGCATCAGCTAGACTACTACACCAATACTTCAGCCAACAATCAGCAACATCCCTGTGCTCATTAACTGCCCTCATTCTGTTTGACCTATGAGACCCGCTGCGCGAAAACTGCACGACAGGCTGCACTGAGATGCGTGGTGACAAGTGGTTGCAAATGCACCACTGAAGTGTAAACCCGGTATCTGTCTATGTGCTTTAAACTATGAGCACATCCTAGGTTCAAAGAATAAGCAACAAGTATGAACTAGGTGCAGTACGTCATAACATCCAACCGTGCACTTCGCTCGAACGGTAGCACCATGGATCTGAGTCACTTCTTCCGAAGAAACTAGAAAAGATCAAATTTAATCCATCGGATAGATTGTTTACAAGGATCCGCCACATCAGCGAATCATCGACCGGTCACTCACCTGGTTGCGAGTGGACCCCATCTTATCGCACTGCGTAAGTTCAGTAAACAATAACTGCCTCGCCTATCGATCATTCGAAGTTGGCTGTTAACAGTAAGGTCACGCGAATCGCTGTCCACACGCAGCACGACCATCGACTGACAGGTGATCGAAAATCGATGATTGACCTCGAAATTCACTGCACTCGGTATTTCATTCAAAGCTTCGCCACACTGATCTGTCTCCTCTGTACTTCACCTGGTGTTTCGATCGGTACGTTGTCAATTTCACCAATGCTATTGGTTTAACTGGCATACGAACGTATGACCCGGTCTAAGTAGTAAAAACAAGTGAAGTATACACGTTTCGTGTGAAGTTTAGGTGACGGTGGAAGTAGACTAAACCGCACACTGATTGATTCTGGAGGATGCTAGCCAAAGAAGAGCCATAATGCGTGTGTGTGTGGGGGGGGGGGCGGTTCAATCGCTACGCGCCCTGGTTGAAAACAGAGCGGCATGTTCGTACTTGACCTGAGCTGCGATCCAGATGCCTGGGACCAATGTAGTCGCGAGAGGAACTCGGCTACCGGCTTAACAATGTGGAGTAGGTAGGCCACTCGAAAACCGAAGACAAACAATTATTTGTTCACTTCGCTGTATGAGATGAAGAATCGGTTATTGGTTCCTGGGGAGTTCTGAGCTGTGTTGTTGTGACTAGGGTTCATAGCCTTCATGACAGTACCCCCTTCAAGGAGTAGTTCCATCACGAAACGTATAACGGATCAGAAACCATATTATGCTTCCCTGTTGTGTATGTGTGCGCGCATCAGTGAGTGACTAGTTCGCACTGGTCACCCACTGGAGAAAATCCCATCAGCTGAGCGCTATCCGCGTGGTGCGATTGGCATCTTCAGACCCTCGACATTGCATTGACACCGGTGTGCCATCTAACGGGTTCACGCGCTCATTATGGATATATTTGCTGGTGGGGTGCTCATCGATTCACGGTAAATCTTGACTACCACTCTCGTGTCTTCTCTTCTACCTCGGTAGTATGCGGGTGTCGCTGGGTGCATCCACTCCCCTTCTCAAGTTCAGTTGACGCAGGTGTCTTGTGTCCGCTTACGCTAATGGTGGCAAATAAGTACGGAAGTTGATGCAATCGAGCAATTATGCTATCGTCCTGCTTCTCCCTCACATCTGTTTTCCACTCGCATCTCCTTGTTGTTTTCCAATCGGGTGATCGGTGGTAGCCTGTTGCATTCTGCATCTCTTAACTCAACTTCGGACTAATTTGAGGGTTATATATGGTTGGCGACATCTGTTTCGCGAGATACCTGTCATTGCGACTGCGAACAGCCACAGGACGTCTTCGTTCACCAAGGGACCGTAGATGGTTTGGCTAAACCACGCACAGCTTCATCCACACATACCATGTACATCATAAACCCCAAAAAAAAGATTGAGAGGCATGTAGTTGGGAGGTACGACTGATTCCGAAGCGGTCCACACCCCTTCAACACACACTCATACAACTACGGGTACTACGCACATCTGACTTACCCAGGTTTGTGATTGGGCCGTCGTCCGTTCCACACAGGATGGAACCACTTTTTGAACCTAGCACTATTACGCTATGCATCCCGTCTACCCCATCAACAACCGACCGTCTCCTGAATCCGGTATACTCGAGGTGGCGGTTTTCGGCAATCAAGCCCCTTGCCAACACTGGCATCAAACGCAAGCAAACCTTGGTTATCAATCAACAACCATTTAAAACACAAGAAAATAAATACGCATGCACACGTACAGACCAACAACAGCGATAATGTAGCACAGATGCCACATATGCTCATTATTCGGCTGGGTTAGTTACTTAAAAAAGAAGTAACAGTCTTTGCTGCGCTGACACACATCCATTTAACATCATGGATATTGGCCTCTAGGGCGCACCTCGAAGGCTCACCAGACCGGCCCATCCGAGGAGCAGATGACCGTATGTACTACAGCATCAGGTGGATAACATCGATGGGCTAGACTTCACGGTGCCAGTCGCTCGCGTAGCCGGCGTTTTTCTTCTGATGCATCAGTAATTCTGATGCATCTGGAAAACGGCTCTCTTGGTGTGATCACACCATCGGCGCCTATATGCTGTCATTGCTTCCAAGCACCTTAAGTAAATACTTCAATGTGAACCACAGTCCATTACATTGAGATTGCGCGTCGCAATGCAATCACACAACGTGCAGTCCAAACTTGACCCTCCAATTAATCAAACACTTGTTCTTGGCAAACTCATCTGAGTATGTCTTGGTAGCGCAGCTTCGGTGTTCCACACTTCGTTTCCTTGCTCGCAGATGACCATACGGTAGGCGCTTCGGCAGCCTAATCGGAACCAGACGGCAGACTTGTCCGAGCTACCTCAGTTGTCGCGGTAGAAATATACAGTCCATACAATCCGTCCCTCTGTGGACACGGTTTCTTAGTACTGTAGTAAAATATACATTATGATTATGATTACGAGTATTATTATGCCACTTCCGTGGAGCACTTCCGTGTCAGAAACTCTGTCACACCAACAGATGCGCAGAATTCGACGCGGACACTGCTAATGGAATTTCTCCATATATCAGACTTCTTTCCTGTTTGGCGTCCATTTTTCGCTGCTGTAGAGAAGAAACAAGAGCACCATAAGTTCGTACACCATCAGCTTGGCACCAATGGTCAGCTGATAAATCCTCCACATTCCCAGTGCTCCAGCTTGCGGAAGCCGCAGTAACCTTCGGTAAAGAGGGTACGCAGCTCTATGGTTATCTGCAGGTCCGTTGACAGCCTGCTCACAAGGAAACAATATTTTAATGAATTCCAATCTTCGTCGGCGATTTTGATTTGCGCTTCTTACACGGACTCCACTCTTGGTGCCAACGTTGAATTGACAGTCGCTGTCATGTTGTAACTTATCCTCGCTACGTGAAAGCACTAAGCATCACGGCAATTAGGTAATATAACACAAGGCACGGTCTTACTTCACACTAGAGGCAGCCTCAAGGTCACCATAGACTCGTCTACACAGCAGTTCCTTTGCTCATTTGTTAATTTGAGGGCATTCAATTAGATAAATACACTTATCAGGACATCTAAACGTACGCAACACTAGTCTCAAGACCTTGCGTTTCGCCATGTCAACAGCCTTGAAGAAGTCGGTGAACTACGAGTTCAGTTATTGGTCTCGCCCACAGTACTTGGTCAGTTGGTGAGCTGCGAACGTCATGTCGGTTGCAGTGTGACCCACACAGAGGGCACGTTGTTCGATGACGGGGCGATTGACCCGAATTCTAGTAATCATCATGCCGACGAGGCTTATCAAAAGATCGCCATACTTGTTGGCACATCGCTTGCTTCCTTTACGCTTGCACACTGGTAAGAAAGGGGATTCTTTCAGCTCGGTAGATGTACATGCTTTAATCCAAGCGTGTTTCACCAAGTGGTGAAGCGTATGTGGCGTTGTTGATCCGTCGTTGTTCAGTATTTCCTGTGGTATCTCATCGGCACCAGCGTACTTGCCGTTTCGCAGCTGAGCAAGTGCTGTCTGAGTCTTATCGAGTGTCAGTGTGTCAGCAAGACAAATCCTCATCTCTTGTGGCATCAGCCCGTGCAACTTATCTCAGTCAGTCTCTGGGTGGCTGTTCAAGTGACATTCAAAGTGCTTTCGCCGTATCTGCATGATGCATGCAGCCAGCGTGCGCGCAACACACGAAGTAGCGTCCACCAGCCTCCTCAGCCGTTGCAATGTGAGTCCATACATTAGGTTCAAGAAGTCATAGTACTTAGTTTCAGAATGCTCCGAATACAAATCGGTTATTGTATGTTCTTTACTGTAACTACGTTTTCACTTTTGTGGCGAGTTATTCACGCCAGAAGTTCTCGCGCCAAGAGCGAAAGGTAGCCGCAATATAAAAACTACAAAACCGATTTGTATTCAAAGCTTTTTGTTACTATGAACTCCCAGTAGGTTTCATGCATATTCCGGAATATTAATTCAAGGAACTCCTCATGTTACCTGTGTTCGGCGTAGCACTCCATCTGCTCCGCCTTCTCCGTTTTCCATGCATTCTTGATGTTGTGGAGCTCTCAAGTCAAGCGCTGACACATCTCGGGAAACACACCCCTTCGCTAAGTTTGTAAGGCCTTCCACATACATAACGAAAGCTGTAATCTTCATTAACAACAACGCACCAATGGTCGCACTGTTGACATCAAACCAACCGGGCCGTTTACACTTTGGGCGCTCGATTGTTTCTTCGGCCGTATATGTCACCAGTTTACGGATGTGGCACCATAGGTCGCCGCTTGATGGGATGAAGTTGACATCACCATGGCGGGTAGCCATCGCCTTCTCCTGCTCCATCCTGTTCTCAACAGTACCTAGAGGGAGAAGGTTAAATTTATGCAACCCATTCACGGCAGCTGAGCAATACACCTCGGTTTGCACTAACCTGTGATCAGTTGCACACTCAGCTCCACACAGTACACTTGTCATGTGCACTTCACGCACGTCACGCTGGTTTACGATGACTTAGTCGAGCTGGTGAACCTAACCACTCCGTGGGTGCATCCAACTAGCTATATCCCTCGCACCCAGTCCAAAAGGTGTGTTGCTAAGCGTCAGGTTGTGATTAGTGCACAGTGAGTGCAGCCGGTCGCCGTTCCTGCTAGCTGTGCTAATACCATACAGCCCGATTGTATCTTCCCAACGCTCGTTGAAATCACCCAATTGGAATAGCTGGTCGCTCCTCCGCACAGACCGTATCACGGAGGATAACTGAGTGTAAAACTGATCCTTCGTGTCATCAGTATAACGTATGGTGAGCACATGTGTTAATAATAGATGCAAATTTATTTTTTCCAAGTCGTAAGCAACGGGTCATCAATCTGGGGCTGATGCCATTCAGCTCTTTCAGCATACGGCCATTTACTCGGTCGCATAGTGCAAATCCGGCCCAATATTCACGTGGTGCTGTGGTGTCGTTTTCCATACAGTCGAAAATGCAGACGGCACCATCCTCTTGTGGCTTGCGGAGTCTCACTGAGTACGGCAATGTCAATACAGTGACGCGCGAGTTACATGTCTGCGGGTGCAGTGCATGGCACTGGGCGCTCATTCTTGTTACACTACAGTAGCGCGCGCACATTTTAGCATCTGACTTTGAGCATATTCCGCTGAGGCACACGGTTACACCGGGCAATTGCTGAGGTGGGGTTTTGGGGTTTGTGTGTTGGTGAGGTGGGGTTGGGTCAGGTAGGTTCTCTCAGTTGAAATGGGGCTGGGAGGGGAGAATCTAAAAGAGAAGAGAAAAAGTAAGTAAGAGAGGTAGCAGTGGTGACATGTTTTCTCTGTTTCACCAATGTTTATGGCAAATTGGGCGACTATGTACGTAGTTAGGCAACCGCCGATGCAGAATGAAGTTAATTTTAGTTGGATACTTCATGTTTTATGTTTGGTGTGATCTGCTGCCAGTGCGTCCAAACGTGATTAGGATTAGTTACAGGCGCACCCTTGGATCACAATGACTACATAACACTACCATTTGGCTATATCTGCTGTGCGGAATATCCAGATGAAGAGGGTGATAAAGTGTATACTGGCAAGCAGTGTAACGCGTCATGTGCGTTTGTTTAGGTGATATCTTAGACTGTCGTAACTGAATACGCCCCAAAAGTCGCCTGGAACACGCTTACAAAGACATTTAGCACACTGGTAGCGCACACATCAGAGTATAAATCCTTCCATCATCAAAGTAAAAGCAACTCATTTCTAGGGAGTACAGCATGTATTTACGTGTGCTTGATGGATTTGGCATGGCGAGCTCACACAGACTGCTCGAATGCCGAAATCTGGAATGCACACGTGGCACGGCGTAAATTCTGTGTGAATTTGATCCCCGAGGTCAAAGGAGCACATCAACAGGATCTAAAGGAGCAATACTGTGCGAACCTCAAATTGTTGTAGGGGTAAGCCAGATTTACCCAATATCCTCTTCGCTAATGAAGCTGTGTTGAGCAAGCTGTTATCCCTGTGTATCCACGGTTCTCAGGCGCCACTCGGGCAGACCCACTGGACATTTTCAACCAGCGCTGTCTATAGGAGAAAACTCCACAAATATGGAAGCGAGGGGATATCACTCCTTTTCATAAGGAATGTAGTCGCCATACCTCATCAATTCCTGTTCGAAAACACTACCTGGTCTGCTTTCTAAAATGATGGAAACAACCATCACCGATGCACTAATTCAGTAGCTGGAAACAAATAGTATAGCAGCCCCAGTGGTAACAAGGCTTCCATCAGAACCGTTCACAGACTGCTGATTGGTTAATTGTACGCAGTAGCTGGACGGAAGCAGTTGTTACTGGAATGAGAGTCATCTACCTGGACCTCCTAGTGCGTTTGATCGTTTAGGCCATGGGATTCTCCTCCAAATGTTGCGGAACTAGAGTACTGACGACGCAGTCCTGGTTTGGATAGACAGTTTCCTGTATGAACCTCGGTTGGAAGTGATAGTCCGGGAATTCCTGTCCAACGCAAGTGAGGTGGAGTGCAGTGTACCCCAAGGATCGGTATTATGACCTCGTCAACCCTTGGTTTTGATAAATTATCTAACGGGACAATCGCTTCCGTGTTTTCCTATTCTTTACATATATTATCAAGATAAAGCGAGCGATCAGGTGATGGGAAGACTACGGAGGACTCCAGCTCGTATTTGCCGTGATTTCAAACTTTTCAGTTTTGAATGTCCTACCATTCAAGGTAGGAAAATGTTGACTTGGTCAACTGCGCCATAGACATGACTACGCGTATTGGCTTGGGGCATAGATTGTAGACCTGTCCTCGGAGCGCGACCTTGATGCCTTCACACAGATTGACCTCAACTGTTCAAAACAGTCTGAGACAGCTGCGAAGAGAGGCAATCAGCCCGTCGGTCTGCTGCGGAATGCATTCGGGTGTTTCGGCCAATCAATCTTCTCGATGATGCAGAACGCCTAAGTGCGCCCTCACGTTGAATACGCCATCCCAGCTTGGCAACCTTGGTTGAAGTGCGACCTCGAGGTGCTAGAGACACCACAAGGAAGGTCTACAAAGAACGTCAAAAGTGTACGCGAACATTCTTGCCAACAAATATTGGTATTGGGAATTTTCAGTGGACGCTATCGGAAGCCACGTAGTGATTTCATATAAGCATACTAAATATTGTGTGACCCCATTCACATATGGCGCCGTTTGCTGAAACTGAGCCACAACATCAACAGAGGTAACTATGGAAATTGTGTGAAATGTACATCCGTCTAGAATGTCGATGAATTCACCTTTCTCTCTATGTATACCACTCGTGTAACTCTTTTAAATCCAGTTGTCTCCCCTCTGTTTTGGTTTTATTGGATGTATTGAGAGTGGCAACGGGGAATTAGCTGAGGCATTCAAAAACGAGGGGTTTTTGTTCTTTGCTCACATCACTTCGTTGTCTAGGCTATGCTACTTTGAGATACCTCTACCATGCCGTCATGACGGAATTGTATCATGTGGACCCAAGCAAGTGATGCATGAGTGAGCGTTTTCACATTAACTTTTCTCAAACAGCACTTCAATCATCGCCCCTTCCCATGTTGCTCTATATGCTCATTATTCAATTCTCATTTTACATGATCGTTATTAAACAATGTATTTAGCCTAGTAGACGCTTAAGCAGGTGATGCACATATCTTTTGATTTTACAGTTTTCCCCACAACCATCGCACACGACTTATCAAGCGTCTACTTTTTACCGGTGAAAAATCATTATTCATTCCTCAATTTTTATGGAACGTATTCCCGAAAATGAAGGAGAAATGTGTCATGATTCTCCTGACTTAAGCGGATGTATCTTGGCGTGTCAAGGCTCTGTCACCATCTAACCACTACAAACCCAGGCGAGCAATTGACTCCGCCGCCTGAAGTTACATTTATATATATATATATATATATATATATATATATATATATATATATATATATATATATATATATGTGCCCCATGCTGAGGCTGATGTTGCATTCTTGATGCTTCTTCACCGCAGTTGGGCTAAACCAACTTACACTTAAACTAGGTCTTTTTAAACTGGCTAAATTTCATTCCGCTTTATCTGGTTTGTTCTGCCTCCCTGAATAATGTTCTATTAACTGGCCACGTTGCTTACACTAATTGCGCTTATCTTCGGTAATTTTGTTGCGTTTGTAGCATTTTAAGTAACTTGTGGACATTTCTTACTTATCACGGATTTGTTGCTAACCAGCTTACTTCATATGGTAATTTAGCGAAGAGTTATGCCACCATATCTGTATGCATTATTGGATTTATTTAATTTCAGCTTGTCGTTTAGAATGAATGGCTGTTGTTTGATATACCAGGTGTGGCTGCGCATGATGTGCATGATGACAAGGTGCCTACCTGTCTATTACCCACTACATCGTTCATACTGGCTCCAGGAGACAGTTGGTCGTTGCTGGAGTGGACAGGGTGCACTGTCCTTGTGGCCGTGCTAGGCTCAGAAGAGTGGTTCCATGCACTCAGTGTGGAGCGGACTACGGTCCAGCCACCGCCTTGTGTGCGCTTGATTCCCCAAATACAGCGTGCTTGTGTTTGCCTGTGAAGGAGTGTGGGCCGGCTCCGTTGATGAAACGTGGTTTTCATCCACATGCCTTCCGGTCTTATATATATATATATATATATATATATATATATATATATATATATATATATATATATATATATATATATATATATATATGGTTCGCGACATCCGGTTTCGAATTTGCCTGTCAATATGGCCAGCCACAGGACACCTGCGCCTACAGAGGGACCATTGGGGGCTTGCGCTGCACCACCCACAGCTCCAACCACACACCCCATATCCAGTGGAAACCCGAAGGAATAAGACCGGGAGGCATGCGGATGGGAACCACGTTTCATCAACGGAGCCGGCCCACACTCCTTCACAGGCAAACACAAGCACGCTGTATTTGGGGAATCAAGCGCACACAAAGCGGTGGCTACACCGTACTCTGCTCCACACCGAATACATGGAACCACTCTGCAAGCCTAACACGGCCACAAGGACCGTGCACCCCGTCCCCTCCAGCAACGACCAACTGTCTCCTGGAGCCAGTATGGACGAGGTAGTGGGTATTAGACAGGTAGGCACCTTGTCAACATGCACATCAAGCGCAGCCACATCGGGGATATAAAGCAACAACCAATCACTTGATAGAAAGATAACCGATAAAATAAATCGAGTAATGCATAAGGAAACGGTGACATAAATCTTAACTTAATAAGCATATGAAATAAGTTGTCTACAAACGAATCCGAGATCTGTTCACGAGGTCGGAAAGTATATTTTACAGAAATGCCACAAACACGAAAATGTTATCGAAATTAACTGCAATTGGCTTTTTTTCTTAACGTCGCTTAAGCCAGTTGAGTTCATATATATATATATATATATATATATATATATATATATTTATATATATATATATATATGCATTTGCAACAAGAAAACAGCTTTACAGCCTCTATACGATCAAAAAACACCCATGATCCACCTAATCATATCTGTGTACGGAACTTTGTATCCTTACCCATCATTGTTGCGTAAATAAACTAATACATGTTTTATTCTCGAGAGTGCGAGACATGCCTGCATCGGCATAATCATGTTGATACAACAAGGACTGATAAGTGTAAAATCGGCAGAAGTTTATAAGTAACATATGGATCCATGTTTTAAGTGTGTATGAATGCATGTAGGTAAGAGCAGTATTCTTACATTCAATCCAAACGCATGCACGTTCGTAGTGTTATTGTCCATGAGGGGTGTTGTTTCTCCATCCAGTTTGTAGTAATCTAAACACAAGTGTGTGTATGTGTCCTCTCGCTACACTGTAATACTGCAACTCGAATCAGGGACCTTTGGTGTCAATTGATATCTCTACTCGCAGCGGGTAATACTCGTCATCATGTTGAGTGACTAGGTGAAAGTCCTTTAAACACTTGTAAGCTTTAAATTTCAGCTTGACAGACTGATCGAATTTTCATTCGCGTGACACCATTATCTAATGTCTCGATGCCTAACTGAGGCTCGCCCAACTTACAGCTAGCGATAACATCTGTTCGTGTTTTGTTACGTTCCCACTTGACAGATGGATCATAGTACATTTCATCTCGTGTGACATTGTGAAGTATTGCGGTTGCAATGTGATGTCAATGTAGCCAGGTCAAATGCCTCTGTACTGCGCACTATGATTCAGATAAGTCATCAAGGTTGATTCCGGAACAGCAGCAATACAATGTCACATCCGAATCGAAACGCTTAGACACAGGTAGCATTGTAGGCACTGATGAGTTGGTCGAGATATGCCAGCGCCTAGCACGAAAGACAAGGGGAAATATACAGTAACACACGACTAGCCGTCTGGTGGTTCTACACCCCTGTTGATTCTCCCTCACCTCAGACAAGAGACGACCGGACCGCCTCTGGTTTACCTTCCGACACGGATTACCTGCGGTTACTGATATAGGAGACGGCATTCACAGCTCACACCAATGATAAGTCGTCACTGTTCCATTGTGTTTTAACTTCTTCGTCAAAGTGAGCATAGCTATAATCCCCGTTCTCTCACTGCGGACTTAAACATAGCTGGGCTTATGAATAGCAGTGGATCTAAGCACCCCATTTCCATGCTGACCTGCAAAGTTGCTTACTCCATCTCGTCATTTTCTTTGCGTCATCCTTATCCTATCGCTCATGTAGGTTGCGCTTTGGTACAGTTTCATTCTATAATGATAAACTACTGACAGGGCGCCATGTAGTAGCTTTATCGAACCTGTCTATGATGGAAGAGCTACATCGAACCTACGGTTTCTAAGACTTACGTAACTCGGTTGTATTTTGCCATTACTTCACGTGTTGCACACTACACTGTGGTACGCAGCGTGATCTATGATATCCTTGCTACCTTCTCAAGTGGATTCTAGTACGGTGACACACCGAGACGAGAAGCTACAGCATCATCCTCTTCGTCCGATAATCACATCACTATGTAAGCTACATGATCCTGCTCACCAGTCTAAGCGAGGCTGCCACTGTCCCTCTTGCGACCTACATTATGCTCCTGCAAATCGACTTGTAGATTACATGCCCTAGGTAGACCAGCAGCCCAATACTCATTAGCTCGACGCTTAGAGAGGCGGAGCATCATAGGCTAAAGGTTCAACTAATCCATGAGCTCATTCGCAGTTGACGTACGCGCGGAGTTTCCAAGCGAATGGTGTTGTTGATACGGATCGATGCTAGGGCAGCAAATTATTGAGTATGTTTCCAGTTCGTTGGATACGCCTGAAACAAAAGGTTGCCAGCGTTTGGCCACTTACACTACGCATAAAGTGTAATGTTTGACATATGGGACACAATGTTCAACGATTGTCCCTCGTGTGACCATGTTGGACTACGCATCCGAAGAGAACTTGCCCTGGAAAATCCGCGGTAAGTGAACAATCCCGACAATTAACCGACCAGCGATTATCATGATGTCGATAGTTCATGTTTCGCTCCACAGGTTGGTGATGAGAGTGAGGATAGCTATGTTTCCAATTGTTCATCAACCATACTGCATTTAGCGGGGCTTATGAAAACACAAGTGCTAAGCGGATGGAAAGCGGAAACGCGGAAATACCTACCAGAAGTTGCATTGCACATAGCCAACCTGTTAGATAAAGGAAGTAAACGGTTAAACCCAATGGGATTGGTACGTCAGTGTCTTAGTAGGTTACCTTGGAAAGGACTCGGCTCTTAGCGACAACTGTTTATGTTAAGGGCACCGAATGCACCCGAGACCTACGATGCAGATTGTTACCAAATAGCTTATGACCACAGCAGGATGCAGAGCGGTGTGCACAAACGGTGGAGTACTTGGATGACAGCCATGCAAAACAGTGCGAACACTGTTTGGAAAGCCGCATGCTTGACAGTAAGCAGCGGGACTTAGTTGCTGTAGTACTGCCATAGTTGTCGTGCCAACGAGGTCGTAAGCGGCGAATATGTGGTATTGCCACTTGTCAGTGCTTATGGTTGCGCAAAAACCGTTCTTTGAGAATTCGCATGTACCTCGGGCAGCAGATGATCGGACCGGTGGGCAACACGGAGAGCCTGAAGTGAACATCTCATCGCATTAGTCCGCTGTGCTATCTCCCCCATCAGCTACGCGAAGCAAAGTGTACATACAGGAGGCAACACCTAAGGGCACACTATTTTACTGTACCACTCGTTCATTAATACTTCTACCCGGTAACCGTACTGATGGTAGTTGCTTTACTATTCCTATATCGGTTTCGTTCAAATATTGATGCCCAAGATTTAAGGGTGTCATTCATGTTCACGTTTAAATGTTAAAGTAAACGCCAACAGTTTGTATTGGGTACTTATTCTCATGCGTGCGAAAATGGCTGTTAGCCTGACCTCCAAACAAAACCCATGCACGTTTGTAGTACTATTGTTCATGAGGTTTAATGTGTCTCTATCCAGTTTGTGGCAGTTCATACTTCAGTTTGGACAAACGCAGGTGCATACGTTGCATTCGAACCTCCATTGGCCACGGATGACGAAAATCCATGTGTATATTTGTGCCGAATGAATTCGATGGGGATAGTCATACAGCTTAGTGCAGGGAAGTAACACTCGGGTAAACCAAAAATATCCTTACCAAGACATGAACAGGGTGAGTTTATGGCGAACTAATGTTGAGTCCAAGTGCTGCGAATCAAAGGCAGAGTTGCTCAGTGCGAATTCCTTGGACTGATCAAGAAGGCTGTTGCCCAGGTGCAAGAGAAGACACTACTGCACGCGGAAGAAAAGCACGATGCATACGCTCCCATTCCATTTACTAATCCAGGCCAATAAGGCGGAATATATGGTACGCTTGCCTGCGTGATGAGCATTTTTGCGTTTCAGGAGTTAGATGTTGTTTGAGCCCCCCCCCCCGGCGTGGCTGCGCCTGATGTGAACGTTAACAAGATGCCTACCTGTCTGATACCGTCCACCTTGATTGCTGGCTTCAGAAGACAGTTGGTCGTTGCTGGAGAGGACGGGGTGCACCGTCCTCGTGATGGTGCTACGTTCAAAGTGTGGTTCCACGCATCCTGGGTGAAACGGGCTAGGACCTAGCCACCTTCTTGTGTACGTCTGGTGTGCATTATTTTTCACGTAGGCAGAAATACTTCCATTCTGCTTGTTGAAGGATTGTAAACTGGTTCCATTGGTGAAACGTAGCTCCTTTATACAAATCTCTCGCTCTTATTTCTTAGGGTATACACTGGATATGTGGTGTGTAGGTGAAACTGCGGGTGGTGCAGCACAAGCCACCCATGGTTCCTCTGTAGGCGTCCTGTGCCTGTCCTATGGAGAACACAGTGACAGACAGATCCGGATACGGATGCCTCCAAACAATCCATCCAGGTAAGAGCGTCCGCTGCGTGATGCTGAATGTGGTACTCATCACAAATTGGTGCGGAGCAAACTGTATATATATTTTCGTAAATCTGTGTATAGCTCTCCCGCCGTGAATCGGAGGTGTCAATTTCACATTCTCTCCCTCGGTACTGTGGAGAAACGTATGGAGCTGGAGAAGGCGATGGCCGCACGCCTGTGTGATGTGGACTGCATAGCGACAATGGGCGACCTGTGGCATTACATTCGCAACCAGGTGGCAGCTGCTGCCGGGGAGACCATCAGGCGCACAAACTGTAAGCGATCTGATTGGTTTGATGAGAACAATGCGACAATTAACTCATTGGTGTGTGAGAAGAATGCAGTATTTGCTGCACTTGTGGCAGACCCCAGTGACTTAGGGAAGAATAGTCAGTTTCGCGGAATTCGTCGGCGACTGACCCTAGAACTCCGTCGCATTAAAGATGCATAGTGGACAAAGAAGGCGAAGCAGCTTGAACGCTACGCCGAACGCAGCCAACACAAGGAATTCTTTGACTCCTTGAAGATGTTGTATGGACCGGGGTTGGAGCCGCTGAGGACGCTGATCGATGGTAGTTCAGGCGCTACCTACACACAGACTGCAGACATAATGCGGATCTGGCGGAAACACTTTGACTGTGGCTTGAACAACCGTTCAGAAATAGACTGGCCTGTTTTGAACGCTTTGGAGCAGCATGAGGTGAAGATGAGCTTGGTGTACATGCCGACACTGAATGAGACGCAGAGAGTACTTGCTCAGCTGCGAAACGGCAAATGCGCCGGAGCCGACGGGATCCCGCCTGAAGTATTGAAACACGGCGGACCCGCGTTGTTCACTGCGCTGCACTACTTGGGGTAACGCGTATGGATTGAGGAGGAGGTGCCTGCTGAGCTGAAGGATGTCCTTGTGCTACCACTTTACAAGGGCAAAGGGAACAAGCAATGTTGTACGAATTATCGTGACATCAACTTGCTGAGTTGTGTGCGCAAGATGATTGCCCGAATCCTGCTCAACCGCCTCGTCAGTCAGGTTGTGGAACCTACCGTGACGGAACAGTAGTGTGGATTCCGTTCGAGTCGCAGCACTATAGATATGGTATTTGCGGCTCGTCCTTTGCAGGAGAAGTGTAGAGAATGGCGCCAGCCACTGTAATCACTGTTTGTTGATTTCACCAAAGCATTGTGGCTGGTGTTGGGTAAGTTTGGTTGTCCGAGTAAGTTGGTAAGTTAAAATGAATGTCTGCGCAGTGGCACGCTAGTGAGGGTGCAGCTGATTAGACAGACTTAGTGTGACTTTGCAGTTGTCTCTGGTGTGGATCAAGCCTGTGTCTTAGCTTCTGCTCTGGTTAATATTTAGCTTCATGCCATGATGTCTTGTACGTTTGATGCGGCTTGTGTTTATGGTATTCATGTGGAGCACCGCATCGATGGTGGGTTGCTGAACATCCGTCGTTTCGGTGCGAGAACACTGGGCTGGAATTTTTCATAATTCGCTAGAGTTGTATAAAAATCTTTCTACTTGCTCTTAACTACAGCCTGTCTCAGTCTCAAGCAAAAGTGTCTCTCTTACAGCATTCACTAAAGGTGCAGTTTGCAATGGTGCCGCGAATTAGCTGATGTATTGGAAACCACCTCACGTTTCTGCTACCTTGAGAGTGTGATGTCGACTGACCGACAGCTACCCCGTGAGCTGCGTATCCACGTCTCAAAGGCAGCGGCGGTATTCGGGAAGCTAGAGTACGGAGTGTGGAACAACCAACAGCTTGCCGTTGGCACGAAGTTGATGGTGTATAAATCCATGATGCTGTCCGTTCTTTTATACCGCAGCGAAACGTGGACGATATACCGGCGGGATGTGCGATATCTTGAGCGGTTTCATAAACAGTGTCTGAGATGAATTCTGCGCATCCGTTGGTGCCACAGAGTTGCAAACACGGTTGCGCCGAAGTGGAATGTATGCAATGGACTGCATACTTTTCCCGAGACACTTGTGCTGGCTCGGTCATGTGTGCCGTATGTATTCGACCCGGATACCGAAGCCGCTTTTATATGGTCAGCTGAGTATGGGGATGCGGCGTGGAGGCAAAGCGAAACTTCGTTACCAGGCCATGAACAAAGTGAGCCTATCACATTCTAATCTCGATTGCAGGTCATGGGAATCGAAAGCGGTTGATCGGCGCGCGTGGCACGATCTATTCACGAAGACTGTTGCCAAGGTGCAAGAGAAAGCCCTCGTGCATGAGTCGAATGTTATAGGTAGAAATACGTCATATCTAGACTCCCCCTACTACTCTTCTATAATCAGTAAGCAGACCAAACTGCCTATAAGGCCATAAGTTAATTGGCAGCTTAAGTTTGATAAGCTCGTCGCTTGGTGAGGGGGCTGCCCTGTTCTCCGCATGGCATCATCATCATCATTATACACGTTAGCTAGAGGTGGGAAAACACCTCCGCTATTGTGCCGCAATACATGTAGGAAATACATACATACATATAATACAATAAACAAAGGAAAAATAGAAACAACGCTTGCATGCCAGCGGAGCTACCAGCAACGGATAGGCATCGTTCCGGTAAGCTACCAGCCAGCTACTAGGCAAAAAGAAAAAAGTTATAGCTGTACCCTACGAAATGAGATTATAGATGGAGGGGGAGGCTAAAGGGATGGGGAGGGACAAAGAAACTCACAGCATGAACGCCACTGAGGTCGGCTCCTTGCCATGTCAGCAAGTGTATCCAGCCAAACGTGTTCACCGTCTTTTGGACCACAACCAGGGAGCCGTGAAGCTCCAACAGAGGCTATCTCAGAAGTGAGGGACTCCATTCGCCTGGACCAAGTCACCGCTTGGCCACCTCTCCTCATCTTCCACCCACACCCCGGTGAGCAAACAACGCACGTTGTGTAAGTCGATGGGCTGGCATGCGTAACACGTCACCTAGCCATCGGAGCCTGGTGCATGAAATAACGGTGCTGAGCGGTTCAGATCCTTTTTCTGGGCCGTAAACAATGCGGCGAACACGCTCGTTACTCACGCGATGTTCCCACCAGATGTGAGCTAAATTACGAAGGCACCGATGATCGAACGTAAGTAGCCTCTTCATGTCCGCCAAACTTAGGGGCCAGGTTTCGCAACCGTACAGTAGGGTCGAACGTACTGCTGCATTGTACCCTCTAATCTTCAGGGCGAAAGTGATGTCGCGCCGCCGCCATAGGTGGCGAAGGTTAGCAAAAGCACTTCGAGCTTTCGCTATACGGTTCGTGATCTCGTCCTCAATCCCGCAGGCGCTGATACAACTTCCCAGGTAATTGAATTTCCGAACGACTTCTAGCTGATCCCCACTAAGGGTCAGCACAGGAGGCGATCCCTGCCAATCTTGGAGGAACGCTTTGCACTTCGATGGTGCAAAGCAAAGCCTGAAGAGGCTGACAGCCAGTGCTAATCTGTCCAGCGCGGCTTGACACGTCTGCGAGCTGTCACAGATGAGGGCAATGTCATCTGCATTCTCCAAGTCAAGAAGCCGTTCTCCTGGGAGTAGCTCCACACCTTCCGAGTCATGTCCTGTAAACGCAAACTCCATGCATTCGTCAGTAGCGAAGTTGAAGAGGAGAGGTGACAGCGGGCATCCTTGTCGCACACCGCTGGAGATATTGAAGGGTGGCGACAGCTTGCTGTAAGCCCTCACTCAGCCCGTGCTACTCGTATATAATGCTTGGATAATATTTACATATTTCTCAGGCACACCTTTCATGAGTAGACAATTCCAAACGACACATCGATCAACCGAATCAAAGGCACCTTTGATGTCGAGGAACATGACTACGGTGGGCCGCCAATATGTGTGACGGTGCCCCAACAAATGACGCAAGGTGAAGACGTGGTCGATGCAACCACGACCGCGACGAAACCTGGTTTGCTCCTCACGAATCTGGCTTTCACGAGCGCTAGTCAGTCTGTGAAGAATTATGGAGGCGAGTAATTTGGAGACGATAGAGATCAGACTGATTCCTCTATGGTTGCCGCATTCCGATCGCCAGCCGCTTTTGAAGATGGGAACAATAACGGAGCGGCTCCAGTCGGTTGGGACAATCTCCTGCTCCCACAGTTTCACTAGTAATTCATGTAAAGCATCAACAAGAGCAGAGCCCCCGAATTTGAAGAAGGCTAGAGGAAGATCATCTGACCCCGCGGCTTGGTTCAACTTCAACAGTCCGATCTCACGTTCGACTTCTGAGCAAGAGGGTGGATCCAAAGGGACAGCCCACGGAGCAGGGCGATCAGTGACCGGCGAAGAATCGAACAATTCTAGCCGATTAAATTGCTTTTCAAAATGCTCAGCCCAACGCTCCAAACGTTTCGACAAATTGTGGATAGGCTGTCCACTCTCATCACAAATTGTTTCACTAACACCAGGTCTCCTGCTGCCCGTTTCCCGTATCAGACGGAATAACTTACGATGGTTGCCAAGGGCAGCGGCCACTTCCATCTCTGACGCACGATGAGACCACCAAGATTCGCGGTCTCTATTCAGGCTAGCACGGAGTTTTGCCCGGCAGTAACGTGTAACTCAGTAGATAGTGAGCGGCGCTATACCACATCTAGTAACTTATTTACGATGGTCGTTGCCCTCCCCCTCGTAGCTCAGTGGTCTCAACCACGGACTGGAAGCAGTCGAGTTGCGGGTTCGAGACCTACCAGGGTCCGATGGAAAGCGCAATGCAGTCGATTCCCAAAAGGATGAAACGCGCGTACAGCGCTTTTCCGGGCGGGCGACGGATGTCTGAGTGAGTCTAGATGTGACGAATTTCTACCTATAACAATCTACTATTTATTTACCCCCCCCCCATCGCAATGAGGCTGGACATTACAGTGGTGCGATGATTTGTGTGCCTCAGTGATCCATTGAGCTATACTGGGTGGTGCATTTTTGCACCTTCAGAGTCACTCATACCAGATTGGTCAATGGTTAGAGGCCAGACAAACTCAGCCTCCTGGTCCTCCAGGTTGCGGGTTGGAATGAGGGTGGCACCTTATTCCAGAAAACGGACTCCTTGTGGCCAAACCCGATGCCTTGCGGTCAGGTTTTTGAACCAAAGACTGGTTGAAAACCCTAATCGTTCTCCTGTCTAGGCCTGGACAACCTGACAGTATACTGCCCACGCAATACTACGAATCTTACTTCAAACAATTCCTTGATGCTCTGATCACCGCAGAGGATAATCAACGGTGCCCTATCTGCTGCATCGAGCAGGGTGGATAGGGGTTTGGATGCTACTGCTCAAGTCTTCCCATCTTCTTATTCACTCTCTTACGCTTTTTCACCATTATCGTCCCATTCCAGCTACAACAAAATGCACGGAGACCACCACCGGCTCCGGGAAAAGCCATCTCCCAGACGAAACCACCTCATTCAGCTCGTGGGGTCAAACGCGCTCGTGAGAGTACCTCTGTGAACTCCCCTTCCCCTGCAACTCCACGATCTGCACCACCGCCAGCGTCTTCTACCCCTACCGATTCTCACAACCAATGTTCCCCACAGATTGACGACTCAGAGTCGGAGACCCCTAATCTTTCAGCGCATACCTATGAACCTCTGAACACTGAAGATAAATGGATCATTCAAAAACGCAAAGTTCACGCAACAACTTTCAGCCTCCCCCTAACGATAGACGACCGTCCAAAACGACAAGCCCCTCCACTCCTGCTGCCTCAAGTTCGTCACCGATCTCCCTGAGGCGTTATAATCTCATGGTGTTCCATGCACCAGAGTCGAAAGATGAAAACCCTCAGAAACGTTATGATCACGATGTTGAGTTCCTTCAGGGGCTCGTTGATAAACTGTTGGATGTGGGTGAAGGCAGCGTAACGATTAAACAAGTAGTCCGACTTGGTCAGCATACTAACCAATCATGTCGACCTTTAAGAATCACCTTTGCTGACCACAACACGCCACAACTCATTCTGTCTCGTCTCTCCAGGCTTAAAGGCACCAGGGTTCACATCCGCCGAGACTTGGAACCCGAAGAGAGGAACCGCTTGAAGACTGCGGTCCTTGAGCTTAAACGCCGTACAGAAGAAGGCGAAACTGATCTACACATCGTAAATTTTCGAGTGATCAAGAAGGGTGCACGAACCCGTATCAGTCGGTTGATCAACCTCCAGGCACGTCCCGCGGTGCCTCTCAGGACCTCCGTGCTGCATTCACAAACATCTGTAGCCTTATGAACAAACGGGATGAGCTGTGTCGCTTCTTTGCCTCTGAGCGACCAGACGTCGTAGGACTGGCGGAGACATGGCTAACTTCTGAGGTAATGGCAGAGGAAGTCGATCTCAGTGGCTACTCATGCTTTCGCTGCGATAGAATATCAAATCCTCGTGGTGGTGTCTTACTTTATATACGGTCTTCCCTGCGTGGGAGGCTTGTAAGCGTGTACCGAAGTGGAGATGGACTGTGTGAACAGGTATGGTGCTCGATCAACCTCAGGCGCGGCAAGCTGACAGTAGGTGCATTCTACCGTAGCCCTCTGAACCGCTCTTTAGATTGGCTACCGCATCTTCGGAACAACATGAGTCGTCCATGTTTTCTACTCATGGGTGACTTCAATTGTCCCCACATTCAATGGCCGGAAATCCAACTCATGCCCGGGGATTCTGAAGTCGAATCAAAGTTTGTTGATTTGTTGCTTGAAACTGGGGCATCGCAACACATATACCAACCTACGCGCATGACGGCGCGTTCGAACCCATCGTGCCTTGATTTGATGGTGACGAATTGCGAACAGCGGTTGCATGACATACGAATCCAGGAGCCCCTAGCTAAAAGCGACTATTCCGTGCTGATAGCCACTATGGAACTGAACTTGCTGCATGTATCTCCGGTGGAACCAGCTTACAACTACTGGAAAACTGATTTCGATGGATTAAATCGAGCAGCGAGCCAAATGGATTGGTCTCTACCGCATGTCACATCTGTGGGGGACGGTTGGACAGTAATAAAGAAAGGATTGGCTTCGCTTTGTTCTCAGTTTGCGCCGTTGAAATTTCAAAAAGTCGGACCAAGCAAACCACACTGGTTCGATAAGGAATATGGTAGGCTGGCTCGGTTACGGCGAAGAATGTGGGACGCATTTCGCCTCTCTGGCTCCGCCACTGATTACGAAGCATATAAAAGACAGCGAAATATTTGCAACAAAGTGAAATTGATAAAGCGCCGGAAGTTCGAAGAAAAGCTTGCAACTGACGCGAGGATGGCCCCAAAAGGTGACGTGCCATGTCTGGAAGACGCGGACGGACACCTGCTAACTTCCAGTTCCGATCGCGCGTCTGCACTGGCCGCTCACTTCGCTTCCGTCTTTGCAAACGACGCGGCGTCCATACCCATCTCAGCGAGTAACATTCCTGTAAAACTCAACAGTTTGGTTTGTGATGTCGACGAGGTGCGCCTGCTACTTGCGAACCTTGACGGTACCAAGCCTGCAGGGCCTGACGGGCTTCATCCGCTAATTATCAAATCACTAGCTGCCATTATCTCGCCTGCTGTTACGGAGCTATTCAACAAATCATTGTCTGAGGGCTCATTGCCAAACGACTGGAAGCGCTCGGTGGTGAGGCCGATCCCGAAAGGTGGCGACCCCAGTAAGGTGGATAACTACAGGCCAATTTGTCTTACACCCGTTTTGGCCAAAGTGATCGAGAAGATAGTAAAAAAGCGTCTAATACATCTGTTGCAATCGAAAGAACTTCGGACACCGGCACAACACGGATTCAGGATGGGATATTCTTGTGTTACAAAGTTACTTGTGACGAGACAGGAATGGTTGCAAGCACTGAACCGAGGAAAGTCCGTCGACGTAATCTACATCGACTTCAGCAAAGCATTCGACAAAGTCAATCATGAAGTGCTTCTAGACAGATTAAGGTCGTGTGGTGTCGGAGGATCGTTACATCGATGGATCCAAGAATTTCTCGTTGGAAGAAAGTGGAGGGTACAGGTGGACGGCCATCTAACCGATTGGTATCCCTCGACCAGTGGTGTACCGCAAGGTACGGTACTGGGACCCACTCTGTTTCTCATCCACATCAACGAGCTGCCCCAGCTTCTACGGTCGCCGTGTGCAATGTTTGCGGATGACCTCAAAATTTGGCGAGAAATTAATACTCTCGATGACTGTGACATTCTCCAACAAGACCTCGACCACCTCGCAGTATGGTCTGCTGAAGTCCACCTACCGGTCAACCCGGCAGTCCCAATTCATGAATCTCGGGAAGGCTGTTCACTGCCGAACGTACACCCTAGACGGCCAACCACTGCATCCCACACCTTCCGTGAAAGACCTAGGTGTACTCTCACGCTGCGACTTGAAGTCCGTCGACAACACCAACAAACTGTATCGAAACGGACTGCGCATGCTCTGGGCGCTGAAAAGCAGCTTCTGCACTTGGTCTGAGGACGTCGCCACTCGCCTCTTCTCTTCCATCGTCAGACCAATGCTAGAGTACGGCTCGCCTGCATACTATCTGATCACTCGCGGCGAAGCGCAAAAGATCGGACGAGTACAACACGTAGCCACCAAGTTGATCCCCAGCTTGAGAGGCTTATCGTATGAAAACCGGTGCATGAAACTTGGGCTCTACACCTTGTCATATCGCTGTGTTCGAGTGGATCTTATCATGACCTACCGTATTTTACATCTCGGTCATTTCCCCATGCTAAGATCGTTACTCCACTTGCGAGTACCATGCACCACACGTGGGCACAGGTACAAACTCGTGGTACCTGATCTGAAGAAAATCCCACACCCCCTGTGTTTCGAGCGGAGGGTTGTGCACGCCTGGAACAGTCTGCCAGAACACGTCGTCGAGGCCGAATCTGTGCAGAAATTCAAATCTTTGTTGGATGTACACTTCGCTAACATACGTTTCAGAGAACGGTTGCCACTTGACAACGATATCACCCACTTGTGACTCACTTTAACCCCAAATCTCGGCCCTCCCCCACCTTGCTTCAATAGTCGCTTGTCTTTTAGCTTCAACCCACATGTGAACGCAGAGCGTTATTCCTGCCATGTCATCAGGCCCATGTAAAAGCAAGCGGCCCATTCCAGTTCATCGGCTTCCATTTGGAGCCCTCGATCCTCCTTCAGATTGGTATGCCTCAAAGTTCGCACTTTACTACAGATCGGTCAACAGACAGCACTTGCCTGCTCATTACAGACCCTTTCAATCGATATTTGCTGCTAATCAGAGACTCGCCTGTAAGACTCGAGCTTTGTACTCACTCTGCGATCCCCTTCAGGTGACACTAGCATCACTTTCTCATTGCGCTTATCCGGTGACGATGCAGCTTCGAGCACCGGTGTTGGTATTGCTCTGAGTCCCCGGGCTGAAGCTACTCTGGTTGATTGGATTCCAATCAGTAGCCGGATGTGTGCCGTCCGATTGGCTAGCTCGTTCAAAACTTCGAAGTCTCGTGGGACTAACAGGTGTCTATTCGTTATTGCTGCATATGCACCGACAAACTGTAGCGATGACTCGGTAAAAGACGACTTCTATCGTCAATTGAACGAGCTCCTTAGCCACAGAAGAAGCACGGACACTGTTGTGCTGGCTGGGGATCTGAACGCTCAAGTTGGCAAATTATCCACAAATGAGCTGCATCTGGGTGGCCAACATGATGTAGGCTCCCGTAAGGATAACGGTGAGCGGTTACTTCATTTGTGTGAAGATGCTCGCTTATTTCTTGCGAGCACTAATTTCAGACACAGCACCCGCCGGAGGGTGACTTGGCGCCCAACAGCCTCGAACCAGCCTTGGACGCAGATCGATCACATTGCGATAAGTTACCGATGGAGAGGCTGCATCCAGAACTGTCGCTCGATTTGGAGCGCAGGTGTGGACACCGACCATGCATTTGTATTTGCTGACCTGCGGATACGCTTTGGTGGACGCCCACGATGACGTTGTGAGCGCATTGACACCAGCTGTTCTGAATGCCTATCCAAGTACGCTGTCATGCGAGCTGGATAAACGCTCACTGGATACAACTGAAGTTCACTGGTCTCACATTCACCAGACCTTACTAGCAGCAGGAAAATCCTCATGTGGTATGTCTAATCACCAACATGGTTATTGGGCCTCTTTGCAGTCTCTGGAACTTATAGATGCTCGCCGGCATATTCCGGCTGGAGGCGAACACAAAGAAACTCGCAAAGAGCTTCGGGCAAAACACCGTGATAGCCTGAAGAGAGACCGCGAATCCTTGTGGTCTCATTGAGCATCAGGAATGGAAATTGCCGCTGCTCTTGGTAACCGTGGTAAGTTATTCCGTCTGATACGGGAAACGGGCAGCGGGAGACCTGGTGTTAGTGAAACTATACGTGACGAGAGTGGACGGCTTATACACAACTTGTCAAAACGCTTAGAGCGTTAGGCTGAGCACTTTGGACATCAATTTAATCCGTCGGAATTGTTAGATTTCTCGCCGGCCCCTGATCGCCCCTATGCGTGGCCTGTCCCATTGGATCCATCCTCTCGCTCAGAACTTGAACGTGAGATCGAACAAATGAACTTAAATAAAGCCGTGGGATCTGCTGATCTTCCTCCCGCCCTCTTCAACTTCGGGGGACCTGCTCTTGTGGATGACTTGCACGAGTTACTAGTCAAACTGTGGGAGCAGGAAACTGTCCCTACCGACCGGAGCCGCTCTGTCATAGGCCCAATTTTCAAGGGAGGCTCACGATCGGAATGCGGCAACCAGAAAAGTATCAGTCTGATCTCCAAGGCCTCCAAATTGCTTGCCTCTGTCATCTTTCACAGACCGGCTGCCACTCGTGAAAGCCAGATTCGTGAACAGCAAGCTGGATTTCATCGAGGTCGTGGCTGCATTGATCACATTTTTACCTTGCGTCAGTTGTTGGAGCACCGTCACATATATTGGCGGCCCACCATTGTCATGTTCCTCGATATCAAAGGTGCATTCGATTCTGTGATTAGACATGCATTTTGGGACTGTCTACTCAAGAAAGGTGTACCTGAGAAATATGTGGATTTTATCCGAGCATTGTATGCGCGTAGCTCGGGCAGAGTGAGGGCTTACGGCAAGTTGTTGTGGCTCTATCATATCTCCAGCGGCGTGAGATAAGGATATCCCCTGTCACCTTTCCCCTTTAACTTCACTTTTGACGTAGTCATGGACATCGCGTTCACAGGACACGACTTAGAAGGTGTGGATCTGCTCCCAGGAGAACGACTTCTTGACTTGGAGTATGCTGATGATATTGCCCTAATCTGTGACAGCTCACAAATGTGCCAAACGGCACTGGACAGACTAGCACTAGCTGTCCGTCACTTCGGGCTTTGCTTCGCACCCTCGAAGTGCAAAGCGTTCCTCCAAGATTGGATTTGACCGCTTCCTTCGCTCACCGTTGGTGGGGATCAGCTAGAAGTCGTTTAAAAGTTCAACTACCTGGAAAGTTGTATCAGCGCCTGCGGGATTGAGGACGAGATCACGAACCGTATAGCGAAAGCTCGAAGTGCTTTTGCTAACCTTCACTACTTATGGCGCCGGCGAGACATCACTTTCGCCCTGAAGATTAGAGGGTACAATGCAGCAGTACATTCGACCCTACTCTACGGTTTTGAATCCTGGCCGCTTAAAGCAGCGGACCTGAAGAGACCAGTTACCTTCAACCACCGGTGCCTTCGTAATTTAGCTCACATCTGGTGGGAACACCGCGTGAGCAACGAGCGTGTTCGACGCCTTGTTTACTGCACAGGGAAAGGATCTGAACCGCTCAGCACCGTTATTTCATGCACCAGGCTCCGATGGCTAGGCGTCGTGTTACGCATGCCAGCCCACCAACTCCCGCGACGTGCGTTGTTTGCACGCCGGGGGTGTGGATGGAAGAAGAGGAGAGGTGGCCAAGCGGTGACTTGGTCCAGAGGAATGAAGGCCCTCACTTCTGAGCTGGCCTCGGTTGGAGCGTCTCGGCTCCCTGGTTGGCGTCCGAAAGACGATGAACACGTTTGGTTGGACACACTTGTTGATGTGGCTAGGAGCCGACCTCAGTGGCGTTCGTGCTGTGAGTTTCTTTATCCCACCCCATCCCTCTTAGCCTCTCCCTCCAACCACGATCTCATTATTTAGCCTTATATAATTTTGCATAGTAATTTTTTTGATGCACAGTGGCCGGCTGGTAGCTTGCCGGAACGATGGCCATCCGTTACCGGTAGCTCAGCCGGCTTGCACCAGTTGCATTCTTTTTCTCTCTCTCCTTTTTCTGTGTATTGCGGCACAGTAGCTGAGGTGTTCCCCACCTCTAGCTAAGGTGTATGATGATGATGATGATGATTTATTTACCCACTTAGCTCAAGCAGATTGTGGTTACATTTGTTAACTTTTTCTCGTTTGTAGCGTTTTGTGATATCATTTTCTGACCTCCCGAACTTATCGCGGACTTGTTGATAACCAATTTATTTCATACTCTCATCTAGCAAAGAGTTAAGTCGATATATCCGTCTGCCTTTCCGATAACCATTATATGATATTGTCATCTCACGTGATTGGCTAGTGTTTGACATCCACAGTGTGACTACGCTTAATGTGCATGTTGGCAAGGTGCCTAACTGGCCAACACCCTCCAGCTCGATTAATTGCTCCAGGGTATTGTGTATCATTGCTGGGGGAGATGTAGTGCACGGTCCCTGTGGCCTTCTAGGCCCGAAGAGTGGTGCCACCCAGTGTGGAACGGACTACGGTCCAGCCACCGCCTCGTGCGCGCTTGATTCCTCAAACACAGCGTGCTTGCGTTTGCCTGTGAAGGTGTGTGGGCCGGCTCGGTTGATGAGACGTGGCTCCCATTCACATGCCTCCCGGTCTTATACCTTCTGGTTTACGCCGGATATAGGGTGTGTGGGTGGAACTGTGGGTAGTGCAATGAAACCCTTCCATGGTCCCCTCTGTAGACGCAGGCAAGCTGTGGCTGTCCCTTTGGAGACCACAGTGACAGGTAACTCCAGAACCGAATGCCGCCAACTATAGGTAAGGACGACTGTGGTTGTGTTGCTTGAATTTTGAATGTGACGTCGTATTGGTGATTGATTTCGGTCAGGTTTCAGCAGTAAAATGAAATCTTCCTATCGGATGACCCACATTCATGGATTGAAGTAGATCACCTGGATACGTAAGAGACAGTGACGTTTGTTTGTAGCCAGTCACATCCGCTTCGTCACAATGTTCTTAATCATCATCATCATCATCATCATCATCATCATCATCATCATCATCATCATCATCATCATCATCATCATCATCATCATCATCATCATCATCATCATCATCATCATCATCATCATCATCATCATCATCATCATCATCATCATCATCATCATCATCATCATCATCATCATCATCATCATCATCATCATCATCATCATCATCATCATCATCATCATCATCATCATCATCATCATCATCATCATCATCATCATCATCATCATCATCATCATCATCATCATCATCATCATCATCATCATCATCATCATCATCATCATCATCATCATCATCATCATCATCATCATCATCATCATCATCATCATCATCATCATCATCATCATCATCATCATCATCATCATCATCATCATCAACATCATCATCATCATCATCATCACGCACGTTAGCTAGACTTGAGAAGCGCCTTAGCTGCTGTGCCGCAATACATAAAGCAGAAATGGGGAAAATGCCACAGATATTCGCCAGCAGAGCTAACGGCAACGGATGGACATCGTTCCGCTAAGCTATCAGCTGCCTAATATGCGGCAAAAAACTTACTATGTAAAATTATATAAGTGTAAGTATTAAGATCGTGTTTGGAGAGGGAGGCTAAGAGGGATGGGTGGGATAAAGAAACTCACAGCACGAACGCCACTGAGGTCGGTTGCTAGCCATGTCAGCAAGTGTGTCCAGTCAAACGTGTTTATCATCTTTCGGACCCCAACCAGGGAGCCGACATGCTCCAACTGAGGCCAGCTTCGAAGTGAGGGCCTTCATTCCTGTCAACCAACTCATCGCTTGGCCACCCCTCCTTCCATCCACACCCCCGGCATGCTAACAACTCACGCCGCGAGAGTCGGTGGGCTAGCATGCGTAACACGTCGCCTAGCCATCGGAGCCTAGTACGTGGAATAACTGTGCTGAGCGATTCATTTCCTTTTCCTGTGCCGTAAAAAGGCGTCGAACAAGCTTGTTGCTCACGCGGTGTTCCCACCAGATGGGAGCTAAATTACGAAGGCACCGATGATCGAACGTAAGTAGCCTCTTTATGTCCGCTGATCTAAGGGGCCAGGTTTCACAACCATACAGTTGGGTCGAACGTACCGCTGCATTGTACCCTCTAACCTTCAGGGCGAGAGTGATGTCTCGCCAACGCCATAAGTGGCGAAGGTTAGCAAAAGCACTTCGAGCTTTCGCTATACGGTTCGGGATCTCATCTTCTATCCCGCAGACGCTGATACAACTTCCCAGGTAGTTGAATTTTTAAACGACTTCTAGCTGATCCCCAACAAGGGTTAGTGCAGGAGCCGGTCCAGGCATTTTATAGGGAGAAGGCTTGGCAGCAGAAAACCCTCTACGTCCTGGAATACTGTCGCCAAACTCTTCAATGGAACGAGGTAAACCCGAACCTCCCAGCTGACACAACAAGGAGGTTGCTGGGCTATCCAGCCCTGAAAGCGCTAGCTCGCTGAACTTGTCCCTGCACCAGTGATAGTGGGATGCTTCTGAGTTCCATAGCCACAAACAAGCATTGATCCTTAAAGCTAACAGCCTTTTGGTCAAACAGCAAGAAAGCAATTATGCTGCCCTTGATTCGACCCCTGAAGTTTGGTGGATTGAAGAGCGGAAGACCAGACAAAGGACGAAAGGATGGTAGAGAACAACACAAAATTTTCTCTGCGTTGGATACGATTCTATTTCGACCGAGATTTACATCAAAACTGTTCACGGTTTAGGTGAAAATATCATGTACTAGCTCAAACACACCGAAGGTCTCGTAACCAAAAAAATGAAACCGTTTGTCATTTGTTTCCTTTGTGTCCTTTGTGTCTAACTCGGAAGCTCCGTGTTTGCCGTGATCCGCTGGTATCGTTGCTCAAAGAGATTGAATTACTTAATCCATTTGCAAACTGAAATGCTAAGAAATTTCCCACTCACTTTCCTTGAGACTTAATACGGTGACTTCCTTGGGTCGGTTATTAACCTTCCACGAACATTCCGGCTGGCATTTTCTATGTGCTAGCAATGAAAAATGCGTTCGAGACAAGTATTTAGGTGCATAAGTAGCAACACTGTGGACATAAAACCATTGTTTTGCTAGACCACATTTGTTAGATCACTCCATTTCTCTGTCTACTTATTAAGCTTTTAGCAGTTGATTGCCTGTTATGCAAACACATTCCGCAGAATATGCGGTCACCAGCAGCAAGGTTGTCTCTGCATGGATGACTCAACCTCTGGAATGATCCGTCAGTTGACAGTGATGCTCAATAATGCGGGTATGTCAGAATGTCGATTAAATCAACTCTCGTTAAGAATGCGGGCAGTAGAATGGTGTAGTAATTCTTGTTGACCAATGAAAGTGGACCAAGTGTCCCCTGCTGCACGCACGACCCACACTTCAGTGTAACCGGTACGATACCTGCGAGGAGACTAACGGCTATCAAGTCGACATATTGAATTACTCGAGACAGTTACCAAGGTGGGTACAACAAAACTAGACCAGCATCGGGTAAGTATTACGACCGCACGCTTGCATCAATGAACTTTTTCCGGAATTTACTCTAACAAAAGTTTGCTACATTGGCATCCGATGGCAGCGTAGGAATGGACAGTTAGACGTAACGTCATTACTTGTTTTTCATCACTAGAACAACTGTGCATTATCAAACTTCTTAATATGAGGTGCGAAGACTCGTAATTTGCCGACGCTTTCAATAACGGATGTTAGGCGTATCGGGGCGAACTCACACTACATGTACCAATTAGTGTGTGACTGCGAACCAGTTACCCAGGTAGAACCGATAGGTCGTCTTTGACTTTTCAAATAAGAGGACACATACCATGGTGAGTTCAACGTGAAAGTGAGCAGCATCTCTGCTCCCTTGACTCTCCGTCCTCATACAGACCGCCAACTTTCTTCATAGATAAACTTCTCATGGTCTCGGGTCACCGGAAAGTGAAGGGCTCAGTGTTCACAATTGTGTTGTCACCCTAATCTTCGCTTCCTTCGTTCCGCCACGGTAGTCGCAGTAATTCAAATGAAGTTAGCCCTCCGTCTCTAAAAACAATTACATGTCAGCTCAAGGCTGCCATGTACAAAGGGCTGCAAATTCCGTCATTCACTTTACACCTCAAGTTTGTTTGGTAAAACCCATACTTAGGTGTGAATGGCTTTCGACACGCAGTCTGGATGTAGACCGCGATTCACATCGAATTGAACCTCAGTCAATGCGACCACTAGAACCGTAGCCGAATAAGACGGAAATGGGGGTCTTACCCGCCCGGAAACACCGCACATCACGAGGCCCTTCAATCTCCTTTGGTCTCGTCAGGTGGAAATAGTAGATCTCGACGCGGGTTCGAGGCTACTGAGACCATAGCCAATGCAGATGGAAGTTAGGTGTGGTCAAGGTTCACTTTAGTGTGAGATTGCGCAAGGTAATTCATTCACACAACGAGTACATAAAAATGACTCTTAAATCAGTCAATAACCGTTGTGCCAAGCGTTGCTCGTCATGACCCTGTAGCCAAGGGGTGGACTTTCGGCTGCTATTTTAGTGGCTTTGAGTTCGGGGCCTGCAATGTCCACCAGACGAGATCAGACAAGATCGAAACGCGTCGTGGTGTTCGGTGTTTCCGGGCGGGCAACACCCCATTTCCATCTGAATCGGTTACGGTTCTAATGATCGCATTGACTAAGGTTCTATTCAATATGTATCATGGTCTGCAGTTAGATTACGTGTCACTATCCCCCAAAGTCGAGCAATGAAGTTTATCAAGGGATTGTGCGACCTTTCGTACCAGTAACGACTGAAGTCACTCGGAGTGTTCAGAAGATGCTACCGGCTTCTAGCTTGAGATGTCGTATTAGCTTACCAAATACTGAGCGATCCACATCACGTATGCCGCCATCTTTTGAAACTCAGCCCGAACATCAACCTCAGAGGCAATAGCCCGAAAACGAGTCAACAATACAGTCGTCTAAATCATTGACAAGCATATCTTTCCCTCCGGATATGTCAACCATGAAACGCACTTTCAAACTAAGTTGTCTGTGTCCGCATCCTAGACCTTTTCAAAAAGCGATTGGATATCGTAATGAGCGCCCTACATTTTGTTACATGCACGGATATTCTGGATATATTCGCGCTAACTAGCCTCTTTAGATTTATGACCCACAGTGTGGCACGGAAATCTTCGCAGTGGGGTGAGCAATCTGCTTTTTATTTTCAATAAGAACTAACCATAACGATTTGTCAATTCATTTCACCCGGCACTATCTCACTTCCACAACCCACTCGTACCCATCATGATCATCACGAAGAACCACGTGGTCATCTGTTGTTTTCATGGCCCGCCATATCCTGAAATAATCAGCGGGGATAAGAAAATTGGTTATGAGCATTATCGTGAGATCGTTTATTACGAAGCATACGCATAAACCAAGCATTAAACTCTGTGTCACTCCGCACTTAAACTGCAGTTGCTTTGGACATGACGATGCGAACCCTCACTTTCAGATATTGTTGAAGTAGGAAGTTACCTATCCAATCAGGGATCAAACTACAGATTTCACAACTCTGAAGCTTGCGAAGGAGAATGGGACGCCTTTGCGAAGTGAAGATAAACCGAGTCAACTCTGAAACCGCTGTCGATGATTTTACTCCTACTTGAGCAAACGAGCAACAGGTCTATGGTGCGAAACCGGTGCTGGAGGATTCCATGCTATTCTGGGGCGATGACGGTGGACATTTCCAATTAACTCATCAACGCCTGGGCTATAATGGCATACATGACTTTGAAACACACTGGAAGTGTTATGGGGCGGTACCGATCCGGATCCGCACAAGTCTTCCCTTGTAAATGAGGAGGACGATTCAGCTATTCCATATTTTTGGAATCAGCATTTCGACAAGATACTGTTGAAACAACTGGGAGATCATAAGGCCAGAATCATGGTGTCGAGCTTCTGCACTTTTGGGCAGATATCGTTAGCATCATGTGATATGTGCGGTAAGTTGCAGTGGACCCAGCTGACATCAGCATTTGCTTGCTAAAATTGGTATGGTGTCCATCGACAGGACCAGTCTGTACGTGTTCATCGACGAGGCAGATTATAGAGACCATCATGCATAAAATGAAACAGAATTTGATCTCGGAGGTGGCTCGGTGCTACTCCCCCAAGTGATCTCAATTACCATTGAAAACTAGGCTCCAACATAAATAAATAAATAAAAAAGTGGTATATTCCTCGCTGATTCCAGGTGCAGTCCAACTATGTGGTCTGATCAATGTGTACAACAGGATAGCAAAAAATAAGCAATTTGTTCACGCTTTTTACAATGGATCCAAAACAGTTATTAAAGTAATTGGCAGGATTAAGGTATTAAAGAAATTAAAAAACCAAGAACAACACCATATTCAGATTTAAACAGATGCCCAGTTAAAGTACTACGGCCACTCGTGGAACCACCCCCAGGGGACCTGCTTCCCTCGAAAGGTTTCGCCCACACTTCCATGCTATACCTGGCCGCGTGCCGGTGTGGCATAGTAGCATATGAGCGATCACCCGTTTATCATGTGTTTTTTAGGGCTGCTTTTATACATATATATTGAGCCATGAAGCCTCAGCCCAGTCCGTCATGCGGATCATTCAATTATGGCACTTTTCATACGCCAGTCAATTTGTTGCAATGTGCCTTGCATAGGTAAAGTCTTTTATAATCTGGAAACTATAATCCGTCACTACAGGAGATCAGCCCAATCGTGGCCAACAATGAAATAAGGAAGAATGTAGAAAAGATGAATGGTGTGAAGGATGTACTATATCGTTAATGTAAAAAATAGGCAAGTATGTTTTTTCCATCAGTGAAAAAATGGATCGAGCCGATCATGTAATCTAACTGTGTGGCTTGACAGCCGGAGACAGATAGCTGTACAAGTTGTCCATAAGCAAAAGTCACATAGGGAATCCGTTATTGACATCACTGAATTCAATTATATGTTTCTGGAATGTTGACTCCAGAAAAGAAGATGAAATGATTAGCACTGCAGAACAAATGTGGCGAAGGGGATCGCAGAACAATATTACGAAGTAATCAATTTGTGGGGAAAATTACGAAAATAGTTCCTGATGCTACACCAGTAAATAATTTTACTCTCGGTTTTAAACAGAAGACAGTTCGTATGAATTAAGTTTGAAAGGAGTAAAACCGCGTAGGAGGTATCATTAAAGAATAGCAAAAGAAGTGGTTTGTAGCAGCTAATGCTAGATGGTCATGTTTCCTCTAGTGCATTCGAGTCGATGCTCTCCGGTATCATGCATGATCCGACACTTCTGCATACAGCTATTCATCATCAAGTTGAATTTTTAAGATCCATTTCACTCTGTCCTTTGACAGATAAACCTTTCTCATTTTTTTGAACATGCAAAAATGTTCAATACATCTAATCTCTTTTGGCACCTTATTCCATATGGAGCAATACTTAAGAAGGTAGAAATTTCTCCTTAGGCTGGTCTTGAATTTAGGTAAATAGAATATACATTCACTATCTCGCAGTTCATAACTGGTATTTTCCCGAAACTGCAATTGATAGGTTCCAACATTTGCTTTCCGCCATGTGAGTTTGTGGAGGAAGCACAGATTTAATTGCATTCTTCGTAACCACAGAGGTTCAAGATTCAACTGCTTGCACCTATCTCTATATGAAAAAGCAGTTGAATAGCCAAATATGAGCTTCGTAAAGGCGCGTTGGACTTTTTAAATGACTCCCAAGTCACTTTTCACAAGTTACTGAACGTAACATCGCAATATTCAAGCAAAGGCCTGCTACTGATTTTGGAAGCAATTCGTCTGGTTTCCTTCAAGGTTAGCAGGTGGCATATGAACCCGACCGACTGCTTAGCCATTTTTACGATATGGTTTGTATGTTCGCTAAAGTTTAAGGAACTGGAATATCTTAAACCTAAGTTACGAACAGACTGGCTGATGGGAATGACTTCGTCATGAAGCCTGAACACTTCTGCTGCTATCTGACATTCATACGCTTGAATACTACACTTCGATGTTGCAAACCTCATCTGCCACATATCAACTCATCTCTCAATGTCTTTCAAGTCGCTTTGGATATTGTTAAGTTCAGCGGTACGCTGAGCATCTGGGAACCTGTAAAGCATCTTTAACTCATCAGCAAACAAATAAGGCTTTCCAAATTGTATGACAGAAACGAGGTCATTTATATACAGTAGGAACAGTAATGGACCTAAGACCCTCCCCTGTACCACTCCACTGGTGACGAGGTGAAGAGATGCAACCATTGATATCCACAACTTGCGACCGTCCTACTAGGTACGCTTGGGTCCAAGAGTTAACCAGATTTGTAACACTGTACTTACTTAATTTATATAGCAGCTTTTTGTGTGGGACTCTGTCAAACGCTCTTTGCATGTCGAGCAAGATGGCAATGCACTGAAGACCAGAGTCAATTGCTTCAGTTACATGGGTAAGGAAGTCAACTTTACAGGTAACACACGAGCGGGACTTCAGAAAGCCATGCTGTGAAGGTGAGAGAAGTTTGTGCGATATTAGGAACGAAACCAAATGTTCCTTATCAATTCTCTCTAGCATGCGTTGGAGAATGACTGTGTGCCTAATGGGGCGGTAGTTCCGGATGTCAGTTTTCGACCCGGACTTATGTCGTGGTATAAGCGTAGCCGTTTTCCAATGTTCGGGATATTGACCAGACTGGAGAGACAAAGAGAAGATATTTAATAATATAAGAGGGATATCATCTCTACCGTGTTTGACTAAAACAGAAGAGATCCCATCGGGGCCAGGTCTGTAGGATGGTCGTAGACAGGTAATCATATGTTTTATTGTAGCGACACTAAGCTCGATTGCTGAGACTTGTTCAGAGATATGAAACGAGGTTGCCAATTCCAAGGTTTCTTTTTCAAGCTTAAAGGATCTAGCTAAGTATGAGTTAAAGGCTTCTGCCATGGCAATTGGGGAATCGATGCATTCGCATTCAAGAATGACGATGTGGGATGGTAGGTCAGTTTTGCCACCTCTCCTTTTCCTCAGTAATGCAGTCACCAGTTGACTTGTATTATTACTATTTACAGCCCGTCATTCTTCCTGCATGAGACGGGTGTGGTGTTTCATATCCGTCTCTATCATACGGCATTGGAGTCTCAGTAATACGCTGAAGTCTTGAGTACGTCCATATGATCGAGTTAGCACTCGTATTTTCCGCTTGTCCTTTGCGTTGTTAGCGTACTTAGAATAGGCTCCCGTATTATCACGGGAGGCACGTATGCTTACGTATATAGTCACATTGTCATAGAAGATGTCAGAGGCTCCCTTAATGTCAGACGAAAGTAAGAAATGATCCCAATTTTGGACCCTAAGCAAAGCGGAGAAATCTACCCAATTCGCGTTTTGAAGGAAGTGTGGAACCACCGCAGACCTCACATGCGACGACTCAGCTATAATTTTACATCCGACTATTTTGTGATCACATCCAGGGAGACCGTCAATTACATCAGTAGCTATCTGGGAGTTGCCTGAGATAAAAAGTAGGTCTAGTACATTTTCCCCCTGACAGACACGAGAACATGTTGCTCCCAATCACTAGTGATGACGGAGGTTATGAACTCAGCATGTTTCGCGTTTGTTACTAACTTTGACCAACAGATATCTGGTAGGTTGAAATCTCCACCTACAACTTTATCAAAAGAACCAAGTTCCGAGATTTAATTGAAGACGTCAACCAACTGGTTCTCATCACTGAAGCTGGCGTCGGGTGAGCTGTATATACAGCCTACAAGAGTTCGCTTACTACCGAAGGTCAAGAGTAACCAAGCGGAATCAATAGTGGGGCATATAAGTGGAAATGTGAATTCAGACACAAGGAGGCTCTGTGTGTAGTAAATTATGCAACCACCTCCTCTGTCTTGCTTTCGATCACTTCTACTAAGCTTGTAATCTTCGATAGAAAGCAGCTGGCTGGGCATAGAATCATGACACCAGGTTTCAGTGAGTAAAATCATATCAGGTTTATTCAGGCTTATGAAGGTGCGGAGTAAATGAAGTTTATTCAACAGAAAAGGGGTAGTAATTACCATCAGTATTAAAAAGTCCTGGCGCTGTTCATCATTCCACCCAGTATTTACTCTTGCAATCACATTAGTTGTATAGCCTTCCACAACAAATCCCTTATCATGAGATTCGCCAGTCCTATCGGGATTAGAGGGGGTGGGGGAATGGGTGGGGGAATGCGAAAAGAATGCTGTGGTAATTTGGGTCGATTGAGTATAAGCGGATAGCGTGTTATTGCCGAAGGGCTCGCAGAAGGCATTGTGAGAGGAGGAGGCGGAAGCGAGTATGGAGAAGGGCATAAATAAGTGGTCTGTGTTCCAGCAAAGTCATGTACAGGTCTGTCAGGAGAACAGACTTGGCACATCGCCGGAACAATGGGGAATTGTGGCTTGCCACTCTGTGCAGCAGCATTATTATTCACGACTCTGATTGGAACACAGGGAGTAACCTTTCCAGCACGAAGGCCCCTGTTTGATCTAAGACGCTTAGGGCGCGGACCATGACAAGGATCAAGGTCATCCTCACACACGCGTGCCGTGCGTGCTACTGGTTCATTTGGATTATTTCCCTCTATCCTCTCTCCATCTTCTCGCAGCGTTGTCACTGTACGCTCATTCGAACCGGATTTACCAGCTCTACACAGTGATCCATCATACGTGGAAATATCTTCTACGATTAGAAGCTGTGCCATCAATAAGCGTTTTTCACTGGCATCTGTGATTAAGCGCAAGCGTTTAACTCAATCGTATTGAGCCGATTGCCATTCTGTGTGACACCATTCGATACAGAATTCTCGAGGCAGGCCGAAAAGCCTAAGCTTACTCCGATCCAGTGTTTCTCAACACAGCTGTGAAAGAATCTGTGATCTGTCAATCTTTGTTCAGCGCTCTGTTCAGGTTCCAGTCACTCGCCATTCCTTGTGACCTTGTCAGCCAGTGCGGCTGCATTACCCATCACACGGACCGCGCGACCACGCCGACCGCTCATTTGACCTTGCAACCACCACGCTCGCCTGACTGATGTGCGCCGCTCGCAAAGCTGTAAAAGTACAGAACGCTAACCAACCCACTGGGTCAGGTAACGAGACCGAATTGAATGGCAGAAAGGCGAAACCGAAGAGACTCCCATCGAAAGGCATTTGCGGGTTAGGAGAATGTCATCGGGTAGTAAAAATCGGTCTGGCTTGTTCGCACTGTTTAGCATGGTACCATACGAAATGTGCAAATGTGTCCCAACAACAGTTACGGGAGCGAAATAGCTCCCAAGATGCATTTTGGTTCTGTACTGCGTGTTCCACCATCCCCCTGGTTAAGTGCTTGCTTATCCTAGCTGAGAAATGCGACCGGTTAATCGCAGAAGCAGAGCAGAGGATAAACAATGAGATTACTTCAATGGGAGCGAGTATGGACCACAGAAGCGTAGCGGCTGCTAAGCAACGGAATGCTGAACAAATCGCTTCGCCTGCACCGCAATCAGCCATGTCTCCATCTCCGTTGTCTTCTCCAACTTTGGTAGAACGCCGGGCGAAAACAGACTGTACCTACGTGAATCAAGCAGTACTCACAGCAAAGAAAATCAGGCACCATTCAAAACGTCTGGTTAAGCAAATTCCACTAGACCTGACATCTAGTATTAACAAGGATGGAGCAGCCAAACACCAACCCTTGGTACCTGTAGCTCAAATATCTCTTGTCGAGACTAAGCCTCCCAGAACATCGGTTACATATGCAGAGATTGCTGCAAGGGTCCACCGAGAGGCCGCCGTTGCGTCCTCTTCCATTGTAAACATCGTTAACGCAAATGGAGAGAAAAACAGCAAACAATCACTTATCAACAAGTCAAGACAAATGAGTACCATACCTTGTAGATCGATTAAAAAGGGATCCAACAACAGTGCCCGGACTGTTGTATGCTCAAATGTTCCTGAATCTACCGCCATCACATTGCGGGATAAGTTATCAGACGACCAAGACCAATGGAACTCATTGTGTATGCAGATGAGTATCAAAGCCAAGCCCGTAAACTTGTTACGAATTACTCGTCATCCGAACTCGCCACACTATGGTGAACCCAGACTTATTCGAGTAACTCTAGAATCCTCAACCGACGTGGAAAATGTTTTGCTCTCCGCAAGCGCGCTAAAACACGAATCCTGTGCGATACGTATCTATCCTGATGTCCCTTGGAGCGCGCGACAATCAAAAAGAAACATCGAAGAGGGGCACAGCAAGCAAGACCGCCTAAACACAGTCTTCATACATGGAGTGCCAGAACATCCTTCTAACCATGTTCAAGATACCGGAAAGCACGATTTAGAACAGTGGCGGTTCATTCGTGAAACACTTTCTTTGGATGATGTTGTGGCACTATCGCTCACTAGGATACCTCTCTCATCGAATTATAGAGGATGCGGACCTAGAATCCTAAAACTTGTGGTTCAGTCAGAGCAACAAGCAAAGGATGTTTTGGATCGATGGCGAAGAAATCGGAAACATCTTCCTTCCGAAATTCGGTTAAAGGTCGCAAACAATTCGCACAGCTCAAGTATTAAAGCAACTGAAGCAGCAAGCATACCGACGGATGTACAGAAGTGTAACTTGACTGCTGCTTTAATTGACTCTGAAGTAGGTTTAAACGAAGGCTGGGACGCACCTTGGCCGAATCAAGTTGCAAACGAGGTATCATTGACCCATCAAAAAAACGAATAACTGCCGACCTCCCATCGGTCGGCATTCTCCCACACTTGACAGCTTCACCTCTCTGCGGGCTCCTAGAGACCGAGAAACTGGCCTGCTTGTATACAAATGCTCAGGGACTTTCTAACAAACTGGCTGAACTGAAAGATCGCCAAGCTTCCGGCTCGTATGATGTCATTGGTATCACCGAGACATGGTTGCACACGGGAATGACGGACGCTGAAGTGTCGCTACCCGGCATGTCGTTGATCCGGAACGATAGGCTCACAAAAGGAGGAGGGGTAATCCTGTACTACCGAAACGACTTACAGTGCGAAGCCGTGGAGGATTCAGATTCGCAGTTCCCCGACTCTCTTTGGTGCCGGTTGCAGTTAAAAGGTAGGGACGCTTGCCTTATTATCTTGGTGTACCGCGCCCCTAACTCAACACCCGAAACCGACTACCACCTAATGGCTGCTTTAAGGTGCAGTTTACAACCAAAGTACACTCACATTCTTATCATGGGTGATTTCAACGTACATTGTTTAGAAGCCCCTGCCACAACCGGCGAACAATTCAAAATCGATTTACAAGATCTAGTAACTACTGCTCCTCTTTACAACCACATCACTTTGCCCACTCGGTTCAGAACTGGTAACCGGCCATCTGTGTTGGATCTTGTGCTTACCAACGAAGAGCATATGATTGATGCGTTGGTTTTAGACTGCCCGTTGGGTCGCAGTGATCACGCAGTCATCAGTTTCAACTTCGTCTGCTATGCAGAATATCGGAATGATAAAGATGAGACTGTGCGAACCATCACAAGGTACGACCGACTCGCCCAGCTAGTCAGCGCCACAACATGGTCTTTCCTCGAAGAAGAACCCCCAGAACTCGCCTGGCTCGAGTTCGTCAACACATTCAGTCAGCTGATTGCACAGGCTTCAGAGATAAAAGCTTACAATAAGTGCAAATCCGTTTCTTTCGTTAGGAGCAGAACCCGAAAATGGATGACAGTACGCAATGCAGCATGGCGAGTGTACAGAGAAGCTCCAGCACCAGAAACGTGGGACAACTACGTAGCCCAACGTAACCACTGCACTCAACTGTTAAGAGAAGACAAAGCCGCCTATCAGCAGAACATCGCAAAAACCTTCAGTGCTAACCACAAACTGCTGTACAAGCACGTTAATAGCCTACGAAAGGTGAGGCAAGGATTTCCTCCACTCAAGACGGCTGACGGCCCAACAAGAACGTCTATGGAAGCTGCAAACGCGCTGCAGATGCAATACGCCCCCACGTTTCAAAGGGTCTTGCCACCAAGCGATCTACCAAGCTTTGTCTTCTGCTCACCAGGACTAACCCACATCAATTTTACCGCAGAGGCTGTATTGCAAAAGCTGACCTCTCTACGCAAACACAGCTCGCCGGGTGTCGACGCCATTCGTCCTGAGGCATTGGGAGTAGCAGCAAACCAACTGGCAGGACATTTAGCTCAGTTTTTCCAGCACTGCTTAGACCAGAACCAAGTTCCCGCCATGTGGAAGCTTGGAATAATAAGCCCGATTCACAAAGGTGGAAGCAGATCTGATCCCTCCAACTACCGCCCAGTAACCCTTCTTCCTATACTCTCCAAGGTCATGGAATCCATAGTTGCCGATGCACTGGTGTGCTATCTGGAAAACTGCAACCTCATCACTCCTGAACAGCACGGTTTCCGTCGACAGCGGTCATGTACAACTAATTTACTCATTGCACGCAGTAGTTGGACCGAGGCAGCCGACGCTGGAGAAGGTGTTGATGTGATATACCTGGATTTTTCCAAGGCTTTCGATCGTCTAGACCATCGGATACTACTATCCAAGCTGCAGCATTACGGGATCGGAGACCCTCTTTTAAGCTGGATCGCCAACTTTCTATTTCAAAGGCAATTAGTGGTCAGAGTTCGGAGCTCTTTATCGGACCCCATACAAGTCGAGTGTGGTGTGCCGCAAGGCTCGGTTCTAGGTCCACGTTTGTTTCTGGTGTTTATTAATGACCTTGCACAGGGAATCGCTTCAAACTTCCTAATGTTTGCCGACGATATCAAGATCTGGCGCAGGATCCAGGCGAACGCCGACCAACATGTGCTCCAAAGTGACTTAGATACAGTGTATCAATGGTCGATCCAAAACTTATTGCATTTCAACGTCAGTAAATGCAAGGTGCTTTCCATCCGACATCAGGGCAGCTACTCATACCGACTCGGAACGGATGTACTGCAAAAATCAACTCTCGAACGTGACTTGGGTGTCCTGGTTCAAGATGACTTGGGTTGCTCCAGGCAATCCGGAAAAGGCCTCGAAGACCGGGAATCAACACGTTGGGCTGTTGAGGCGGGCGTTTGGACAAATAAACAGCTCCATATTTCGACAAATGCTCAGTGCGTATGTTCGCCCCCATGTCGAATACGCAATTCAAGCCTGGCATCCATGGCTGAAACACGACCTTAATGCACTGGAGCAGCCTCAACGCCGCGCATCTAAGAACGTAACTGGAATGCGCAATCTGTCCTACCAGGAGAGGCTGCGACGACTAGGATTGTTCAGTGGAAGCTATCGCAGGCTACGAGGCGACCTGATTATGACATACTTGATTCTGCGAGACCCACATCATGTGTGCCGCCCTTTACTGCAACTCAGCAGCAATACAAACCTGAGGGGCCACTCATTAAAACTCGCAGAACAATACAGTCGTCTGGAGTGCCGCAGAAATTTCTTTTCCATCCGTGTCTGTCACCCGTGGAATGCTCTCCCAGAATCGGTCGTCTCTGCACCGACACTAACAATATTTAAAAGACGGTTGGACGATGCACTCATCCACTTACACTTTGTTACTTAACACTACGTCTCCATCCTACACCTGGAGTTTACCCTGGAATTATTTGTTGTTAACTGTGGGTGTTGTGAATCTAAGTGAATCGCAGGACTGCAGCGAAGCAAACGATAAGTCCTTATTTTCGTATTTAAAGTGTTAACTATTTTACTATCCTTTTCATCATAATTATTATGTTGATATCCCCACCAACTATCCAACGGGGCTTGTAAAGCAACGCTTCTTAACCCGTATAAATTCATTGTTCATTGTTCATGACCACTGCTGCTATGTGTAGTCATAATGTCAATGGGCCGTAATGTACCTTCACTGGAGCTATCGATAGTCCCATTTGATGTTTTTGGACTTGTATCTGTTTCAATAGCGGTGTGGGGATTGATCCCAATCCCTACTGGTTTGTCAGAACGTGGTGCATCGACTGAATCTACACTATTTTCTATGTCCACATGACTGATGTGGTGTGGAGGCGTGAGCATCACAATTTCCACTACGCTGTCGCCAGCCTTAGCATCGCTTATGTGGAGAGTGGCCTTGCTAACATTATCTGCATTTTTAGAAGGGGAGAACTAAATCTTGTTGAATGACCTCCTTCTTGGCACTCCAGGAAGCGCCCAGGTGGGATGAATCTGCTTCGGCTCAGGCGAGACATTAGTTGCACTCATGCGTTGAAGCTCACGTTGCAAAGGTGACCTGTCTTCGAATAGAATAACTTTGCAAGATTTCGGAACAGATCTTAAAGTATTTTGACTTTCGATAAAGGAACTTGCGAGACTTTCGATATGTAAGCTAAACACAGTCGGACAAGGAAAACGTAAAGATTTTTCCTCAATCTTCTACAACTAATATCGGTCTCAGCGATATTGTACGCCCTCGAAACAGTATGCCTAATATTGTCAATCGCGATATTGTCAGCTATGTTTAGAGCGATGGCGTTTTCTTCCCTTTTGTATCTTTGGATAACCTCAGAGGCAACTGCATTTAGGAAGTTTAATTCTCTAATTATGTGCTTTTTCCCTGGATTAACCGAAGACTGAAGTATGTATGAAACTGACATAAGGATATCTCCGAATGAGTCAAACAACTTTAATTTCTCATTTTGTTCCGCTAACTGTTTCTCCAACATCTTTATTTTGGCTGACAGTGGAGAAATACGGTCGACCACACTAACTAAACTCTCTGTCATTTATCTTTTGGACTTATTTACCTGCTCTTGTATCCCAGGCGGCTGGGAATGTGTGCAACTGGGCACAGGTTCCTCGGCACTCGTGACGGCAACATTATTTACCTTGATTATTCGGTTTTCCGCACTCTTTTGCCTCATTGCACGAGTGTAAATGGCAGTCATCTATCATTTAAATGGGAAGATAAAAGCTATCTAGTATATGCTATAGCCAAGCATGAATTCTGGGGTAACAAAAGTCGTTAAGGTCCAGTGAGTTACCTATTCAAGTCAACAAACAGGCCACTGTTTCAGATGCAACCAATGATACAAACCAACCGGATGTAAGGGCGCTCAGTTGTCCAAATTCCGCAAAGGGTAGATTGTCCTTCAGTAATCGACCGCTCTGTGCACAGGTAGTCCTGAAGTCAACTTCGTGGTGTGCCGCGTCATGTTGTGTCGCAAGTTCCAACAAGCACAAATGCACAAATCCAGCTAGACAAAGAGATTTGCGTGCTTCCGAGAGAACGCGATTCGCAATGCGTCGTGAGAGCTCTTGGTCAACCAAGGCAGCGTACGAAGATGTAATTGCTTCTAGTCGCCTTATGCAGCTACCGACAGGGTTGGTTTAGCTCTCTTGAAGTAGACCTAGCAATAAGCTCTCCGATAACCAAAAACCTTGCTGAAGTTAGAAAAGTGGTGCACTCGTAAGCGAACGACAGCTCTGAAACAAAGTCAGAATTGAAAACTGGAGTTAGACGTTGATCCGTTGATAGTACCCTAGAGAAAGTTTGCGCAATGGATAGGCTTGATCGAGCCCGATTGAATGAGTGTACCCAGGCCGATGTGCGAAAATATTTGAATCAGAAAACTTGAAAAATCAGGAGCAAAGAAAAGTTCCTACCAGCACGTCAGCAGTGTCTCCACAAAGATTCACTGAATTAGGTCATAGTTCTACCTGCACCATTGGAACACTAAGCGTCTCAAAGGCGGAATGCAGACTGAGACGTCCCTCAAAGTAGTCTAACGCGAAACGGTATTCATTGCGGAGAAGTTGTGCACCGCTACTGTCACTACTTACCGCACTGACACAAAACTTCCAAGGTCCGGTGGCGAGGGCCAGCTGGAAGCGTCGTGTAGCCCATGCTTCACTCGGCTCCTGTGCACCTTGACTCTGTCAGGTCTATTCGTCAATTCTCAATTTATCTTTCACCTGGTAGTCTATCTGGCCACATTGCGTTCACCGCCCGGCAGTAATTTGTCTAGCTTCCATTAGGTTCACCGTCCCGTCAAACACCTATCGTCTAATGAGCTGACGATCAGTGGAGCACCAGCAGTACCTCTCATGCGCTAACTGGTAGCAAAAGCTCAATCACACTGAAGCCAGGTATCCCCATGTCAGTTTGCTGGATTCGTAGTAAGTAAGACTTCTTGACAGGCCTAACCAACCGCGAAGTGGAACAGATTTTGGTTGCCAGGCGGGGGCATCACTTACTGCACTTCTGTTATAACCACGATAGATGGGACATGGAGCCACCAGAAAGAGCTTCGTCGCACCGGGCACGGCATTAACCAAACGTCAAGTCACACAACATGGGCAAGCCAGTCAACAGTATGGGAGACCTTATACATATGGTCCACAGTGAGAGTGAACATCATGACCAGAGCTGCACAAGATCACTGAAACAACCAACTTCTTGACCAAAATAAAGGAAATAGCAGGTGAATTGAAAAACGCCAAAATAGGAAACAACTTTTTCAACTTTGGCGGCAGTCAGGAATGGAATCCTCCTGCCCGAATTTTATTGTGATGGGGATGATTTGACGTCGATAGCCAGCTGTCGGGGAACGCCAACTGGTACACTCGCTTCTGAGAATCTGATACCTTTCAACCGAAACCTCGAACTTCATTACACGTGCGTTCGGAATAAAACCCGAATTTACTGAGTGTCCAAACAGCACAGATAGCCTGCCTGAGCACTTACACAACCTACAAACAGTATGATACATAGACTGGCAGCATTGACCTGTCGCGAGTTCTGTTCCTGGGAAAGGGTGTATTTGGTAACATCCGAATCCCTGTGCTTGGATACGTGCAGCAACCAGGAGAAAGTCTTGCACTTCTATGGGCTCCAACATTTCCGAGGTCGTCTAACTGGTTGCGTGCATAGGCCCATTCACGGGATTCCAATCCATCGGACACTTGATAGTCTACCTCGACCGTCACTGGTCCGGGCTTGCTGCTGCTTCCAGTGCACTTGGACGAATGGTATTGACACTCGGCGAGCTGTGTTTATATAGAGATGTCAGCTTTTACACTACAGCCTTCGCAATAAAAGTGATGGGGGTTAGTCCTGACAGAGAGATGACAAAGGTTGGAAGATCGCTTGGTGGCACAACCTTCTGAAACGTGGGGACATATTGCATCCGCAGCGTGTTTCCTGCTTCCACAGTCATTCTTGTTGGGCCATCGGCAGTTCTGACTGAAGGGAATCCTTGCCTTACATTTCGTTGGCTATTGACGTGCATGTACAGCAGTTTGTGCTTAGCACTGAAGGTTATTGCAATGTTCTGCTGAGATACAGCTTTGTTTTTTCTTAGCAGTTGAGTGCAGTGGTTACGTTGGGCTACCTAGTTGTCCCAAGTTTCTGGTGCTGGAGTTTCTCTGTACACTCGCCATGCTGCGTTGCGTACTGTTGTCCATTTTTCGAATTCTGCTCTTAACAAAAGAAACCGATGTATGCTTACCGCAAACGCTTACCTTTGGAGCCTCTGCAATCAGCTGACTGAATTTGTTGATGAATTCGAGTCCGACGACTTTCGGGGTTCTTCGGCAAGGAACGACCAAGTTGTAGCGCTAACGAGCTGGGCTAATCAATCGTAGCATGTGGTGGTTCGCGCAGCCTCATTGTTCTCATTCCGATATTCCGCATAGCAGACGCACCGCACACTGGTAAATGTGTCGTTACTGTGAGCCAACGGGCAGTCTAAAAAGAACACATCAATCATATACTCCTCATTGGTAAGTGTCAGATGCAACACAGATGGCCTGTTACCTGTTCTGAACCGAGTGGGCAAAGTGATGTGATGAGGAAAAGTGGTCACGAGAGCTTGTAGATCGGCTTCGAATTGTTCTATGCTCGTGGCAGGAGTTTACAAACAATGTACGTTGGAATCACCCATGTTAAGTACGTGCGTGTACTTTCGCTGTAAACTGCATCTTAAAGCAGCCGCTAAGTGGCAGTTGGTTTCGGGTGTAGAGTGAGGGGGCGGTGCACCGAGACAATAAGGCAAGTGTCTCTGTCTTTTTAACTGCAAGCGGCACCAAAGGGAGTCGGGGAACTGTGAGTCTGAATCATCCACGGCTTCGTACTGTAAGTCGCTTCGGTAATACAGAATTACCTCTCCTCCGTTTATGAGCCTATTGTTCCGGATCAGCTACATGCCCGGTAGCGAAACTTCAGCGTCCGTGATTCTCATGTGCAAGCACGTCACGGTGATACCAACGACATCACATGACCCGGAAGTTTGGTGATCTTTCAAGTCGGCTAGTTTAACAAAAAACCCCTGAGCATTCACATACAAGCAGGCCAGTTGCTCGGTCTCTGTGAGCCCACAGAAGGTTAAAGGGGTCAAGTGGGGGCGAATGCCAGCAGATGTGATGTAGGCGGTTACTCGTTTTCTGATGGGATAACGATACCTCGTTTGAACTTTTACTCGAACAAGGTGCGTCCCAATCTTCATTTAGACCTACGTCAGCGTAGAGTAAAGGAGCACTCAACTGGAGCTCCTGTATCATCATCGGTACGTTTGCTACTTTTGGTGCTTTGATATTTGAATTTTGCAAAGCTGCTGCGACCTTTAACCGAAGTTCAAAAGGAAGAATTTCCGAATTCTCGACCATCGATCCAAGACATCCGTCGCTTGTTGCTTTGACTGAACCACAAGTTTTGGGATTCTATGGCCTATCGTCTGTAATTTTTTGAATGGGGTATCCTGGTGAGCGATAGCGCCACACTATTATCCAAAGTAAGTGCTTCACGAATGAACCGCTACTGTTCTGAGCCATGCTTTCCGGTCTCTTGAACATCGTTAGAAATATGTTCCGGCACGCCATGTATGAAGATTGGTGTTTAGGTGGTCTTGCTTACTTTGTCCAGCTTCGGTGTTTCTTTTTGATGGTGGCGCGCTTTAAGAGACATCAGCATAGATGCGTATCCCACAGGATTGGTGCCTTAGCGCGCTTGCGGAGAACATAACATTTTCCACGTCGGTGGATGATACTAGTGTTATTCGGGTAAGTTTGGATTCTGCAATGTGTGGCGAGTTCGGATGACGAGTAATCCGTAATAGGTTTATGAGCTTGGCTTTGGCACTCATCAGCAGGCACAATGAGTTCCATTGGTCTTGGTCGTCCGATAACTTACCCCCCAATCTGCTGGTGGTAACTTCAGGTAAATTTGTGCAAACAAAAGTCCGGGCACTATTGTTTGATCCATTGTTCGTTGATCTGCAAGGTAGGGTGATCGTTTGCCCTGACCTGCTGACAAGTGTTGATTGTTTACGGTTTGTCCCTCTATTCGTGTTAACGGTGTTTACGACAGAAGAGACTGCAACTGCGGACTCCAGGCTGACCTTTGCAGTAATCTGTGCATGCATAACTGATGTTCCGTGGGGCCTTTTCTCTAGAAGAGACATTTGAGCTACAGGTACCGAGGGTTGGTGTTCGGTTGTTTCATCCTTGTTAATGCTAAGCGGCAGATCTAGTGAAATTTGCTTAACCAGACGTTTCGAGTGGTGCCTGATTTTCATTGCCATGAGTACTGTTTGACTCTCGCAGGTACAGTCAGTTTTCGCCCGGCATTCTACCAAACTTAGAGAAGACAACGGAGATGGTGACGTGGCTGATTGCGGTTCAGGGAAAACAGGTTGTGCGGCATTCCTTTGCTTAGAGGCCGTTACGCTTCCCTGGTATCTATTCATTTCCATAGAAGTAATCTTATCGTTCATCATCTGCTCCGCTTCTGCGGTCAGCCGGTCGCACTTCTGGACTGGGATAAGCAAACCCTTAACGAGTAGGATTGCAGAGCGCGTAGTACAGAACCAAAGCGCGTATTGTGAATTATTTCGCTCCCTCACCTGTTTTTGAGACACTTCTGCACATTTCACATGATATCCCTCCACACAATCCCAGCGAGCCAAACCTATTTTAACTAAATGATGACATTCCCCTAACCCTCAAATGCCTTTTGCTTGGAGCCTTTTCTTATTTTATATGATCGTTGTAAGGGTGTGATTTCGTTATGGTGGAATTTGACATCGTTGTCGATACAGTTGGTGGAGGAATGGTATAGTCCCTCCTTATTCGATGCTCCATGATTTTATTCCGAACCCCGCCGTCACAACTGCTGGCTCCTAAATTGTACAACTTGCCCCAGGGATCATACCACATGCCCGCTATCTGCCCATACACGTCCTCGCCTACCATTGCCCCAGAGACAAATTACTCCCATCCCACATGAAGCCACCTTAAGAACCTGGCGCATTGTATCGCTCTATGTGCTGCACAGTAAACCAGTTGCTTGGGCTGTGTAACTCAATAACGGAGCCGGGAGCGTCGACTCACAGACCCTGGGTTTTATAACCTGGCGGAACAGTGGCAAGTACGGTGGCTTTCAGCTTCCTTGTGTTCTTGTTTACTTTGTAAATACCCGGTTGTTTCGGCACTGAACTGGTCGCATCCGTAGTATATTTTGAGATATATTTTAACAGCATCGTGGTTAACTTTTGGCCCCGTTTTGGCTTGAATCGGGAGTTGTATGAGTAGCTCGGGCCCCACAAGAATTTGTCGCTTACAGTTAAAGCTAAAAATGGTACTCCAACAATATTCCGAAAGAGCACTTACACCATGCTTTGTAGTCGTAGTTCAGCCGAAGTCGATCGAGACGACCCACATCTAGGTGCAATTATCATCCTGGAACTGTAAAATAGCTACTGCGTTTTGATATGGGGAACTGGAAGTATTAAAGCAACATACGACAAATCCCTCATCGTAAAACTTGGATTTGTTGGCGGAATAGAGAATGCTTTTTATGTGAAGTAAGTGTGAGCTAAATACACCTAGGTCTAATGACGTTGCATTCATTCACCGAAGAAAGGCTGTTGTGGACCACACCACGAATTCGTCACTTCTAGATCCCTTAGGATTTTGTCGATTGAAGCACTTTAGCAACTACATTTTCATCTTATCCACGTGGGGGAATGATTAACCTAGGATCAAAAGCAGTGGAAAAGCAGCAGCTCTATGCGGGCGATAACCGTTTCTTGGTTTACTTGTCTCGATGACCGTGACTAGCTGCAGAAAGGTTCCGCCTACAAAGACACTGAGAAGCTCTACCTGAACATACCATATCCATCGTAAACCAAATAGAAGTGTACAGGGAAACGTGAGGGCGCGATCCATGGTTGGCTTGGAATTCGCATAAACATTACAACATCACACGAACTAGCTCAGACTCCAGTGGACGCGGCTGCAACCTTCGTCATAAGGTACTATGCGCATTCTGTGCGGAGCTGGATCCTACTCGATTATTATTCATTGCCATTCAGTGATGTAAAAGTTGCAGCGACATGTATGCTGAAACATACAAGATGTATCCCTTTCAACGGAGGTGGGCATGAAGTCGAAGGACCTCGGCACTGGCCAGTCGTAGTGCAGCATGAACAAAGCAGTAATAAAGGGCTCTATCTGTTGCAGACGAACAAAGGGTTGTGAAGTTGTCACGCAATCGTAGGTATGTAGATGATGTTTCCGTCCCACAATAAGCATACACGGGCATTCATCTGTCGCCACATTTGTGCACCAACTCATTGCATTTATCCTGCCCGTTTAACCGAGTACGTTTGTTTCCCTCAATCGTATTCCGATCAGGCTAGCTGTGTTCTAAGGCTCTAAATTTGCTTGACCGGGGTTGTATTGATCTACTGGGGGCGTAATTGTCCGATCCATTGCTCTCCGAGAAATATCTTCTATATTCCTCCTGCCTCCGGCCCGCTACAGCTAGTCGCTCGCGAATCGTTCTCAGCTCGTTCTGTAGGGTTTGCATTGCTCCATTCAACTTTGTTCATGACGCCAGTGCCTGTTTTCATTTTCCACCGTTCTCATGCTTCTTCTGCCTTTCATGTTATCACAGTCTTCCGCGATTCTACAAATGGAGAAAACGAATCTCGAGCTAACCACGTTTGGTGCAGAGAAGGAGTACCATAGGTTGCATCGGACAGTGAAAATGCACCCATTCTTTGCCTAAAGTCAGGTATCATCCGATCAGACTAGCGCAAACCCACCAAACTCCAACTGTGCTTGATCGTGGTTGATTGTATGTACTGCGATATAGGCAAAATACGCATGAGTTGTTATTGGATCTTTCAAGGCTGTCTTATGCTGATCCAAACAGGACTGTGTAGCATCCCGAGCTGAAGTTGCGCTTATCGCCATACGAGTTAAACTACCAAGCTACAGAGTAGAGGTAGAGAACCTTGAACAAAACCCAGCTCTCGGGATGGGTAGCCAAAGAGTGCTATGTACTCGCGAGATGTCTTCACCAGTAACTTTTCGTTTTACCCGGTCTACCTCTAGTCTGTTCTTTCTAGGTTAACGAGCAACAGACTGCCATTAAATTCGTTCCCAAGACTGACGTTGCGATGAACACATTTAAATGAAAGGTCCCATTTCACGGTGATTTCGACAACGCTCGCGTTCCGAGTTAGGCTGGTTCACATATGAAGCTGACAAATTCTTAAGTCTTTTGGAATTGATGTATTCTGTGTAAGTGAAACATGTGTACATGGTAACAGTGTTGTAATGAATCCTCGACTAACCAACTCCGGTCTGTTGACAATGACAATTCCGTTTATGTATCTGGCCATAACGAGTTTTCAACTCAAGTCATTTGCGGTTTCATTATTACCCTCTGTAGCGGTGTTAGAGACAGTCTACTTTACTGGATCTCAGTACACATCTGTATGTGTATGGCTGGACTTTCAGCCTCCATTACAGTTAATCGGACCGGTCTGAAGGAAAATTGCCCAGATTTAGATTGTCTTGCCGCAGTCCATCCACACAACATGTGTTGCGACTATGCTGGGGTGAGTTTCGAAGCTGCTTTCTCCCAATACTGCACCGTTTCGGCTAAGGTAACAAAAATATCGTGTTGTTCGGGTGTGCGTCCAAATTGTGATAGTGAATCTGCCAAAAGACGCTTCCTATCGGCAGTTTTTACTCGGTATCCATCCTGTGAACAATACAAATACAATGATCCTTGCTAGTGACGAGTCCTCACGTGAGTCACTTTTTGGACTCTTAATCATATCTTGGAGGCTTTTCGGGGATCGCCGCCTCATGTGCGGGTGATGGTGGGAGGTTGTCCAGTTGCATGCCAGCCAGTTTTCTATGGAAGTAGAACCGTTAAATACGAGTTCCCGCAGGTTCACGTGGATTCTACAAAACACGGATATAACCTGGAACTAAAGTTTGTACAGTTTCTGTCGTGTGACCAACCCGGAATCAAAACCTTACTCTGAGACGCGAACAAAATCTGTTATGAATGGACAAAGGGCCATTTTATGCTTCACATAACTGGAAATCCGTATTTTAGTGTGGCGCATTTAAAACCATCTTTGTGTCTGCTGATGACAGTAAGGTGTCACTGACAGCATATACGACATCAGTTTGGGGTCACTGAAGCTCACTCGTTCCATCTGCCCGCCTATATCGCAATGTCGTTAGTAGCAGTTTGTGTCCGTCCGTCCGTCCGTCCGAAGTTTTCAGCCGCTTTAGACTCCATAAATGGATTCTGATCAAATCTGAGTGTTTATATTCATAGCGCTCACCCTGCAGATCCCAAGGAAACATCCAATCTTGGGTCTAGATATTTCTACCTGTACCCAAACTCCCCAGTTCTGCAATGGGAGGAAAGACCCTCCCGTTGGCTGTCAACGACAAACGTGTTGTATCAAGCTGACTCCAACCGAAGTCGCCACAAATGTGCCACGGTGAATGCTTCTTATAGCGAAGTACAGAGTTGCGGACGTGTAATGCGTAGTAGTTGATCGCTTCGCATATTCTTCTAGCGGCCGAAATGATCAAGCTTCACTTGAACGCTAATCGACGTCCACGTCGAAGTTACGTGGCACAATCCATCAAGTTCAAAGAAGCTCTCGTTTGCGAAGATAAAGGTACATAGCGCGTGACTTTGTTCCATTCTCAGACACACACGCACTGACGCTTGGTACCGCGCTGCTCAGCTACATAAACGCACACTGACGATGTTACATCGAGTGGTGAGAAAATGTTTGCAGCCAAATTGCCGAGCTCAGCGAAGACTCAGAGAACCAACTGAAAAACCTGTGTTACCAACATTTGTTACTATACCACACATCGAACAGACTCTGGGGCGGAGCGTTTTGAAAAAAGCTTAACAGGCCTACCGCTACAAGATCAAATGCGGATCACTTGAATTCACATCAGCTGTTGATTTCCGCCTTATTTTAAACTTCACACAAATTTTCACCATGGAATGTGAACAAGCAAACTGGACCTGACTACTCTTCACCATCACTGGAAGTCAGACAGAAGCCACTGGTAATTCGGTTACGCAATCCATTTAACACTACTAGTTCACCCGAGAAACATCTTCTGGATGCTGATTGGCAGCAACCATCCTCATCTTTAAAACGCGTTCCACAACTTTTCGCAAAAGTCATCGAAGCATTAATTTCAGTTCCATAATGTCGAAGTCTCCAATAGATGACACACTACGTCTTGTGCAAGTGAGACCTAGATTGGCTTTCGATTCTGAAGTGGATGGTTTGACAGCGTCCGTTTCCGTTAGCCGCGCTTGACAACCGGCACAGAAGTCGACGAATGTTCCTCACTCTCCGAGTGTCTCAGCTGTGAATGCCCTCCCAGTCCACATTACCACCATTCAGAAGACATCGAGATAACGCATTATCCCATGTGCCTGACAGCTAGGCGAGAAAGCTGAGTGCCAACGCGAGTGTTCGCCTCAAATCGTGCTTGGGACAGACCCTGTGAGCGTGTTACCAGGGCCCAGCCGAAAGCTGATGAAATCCCGCAGCAGACAACATGCTTGTTGCCAAGGTCTGACCGGAAGCTGATGAAATCGCGCGTCAGACATCACGTGCGTTGTCAGGCCCCGGGTGAGCGGATGAAGACTGGCGTGTCCGAGCAAGACGATGAAATGGCCAGACGGTGCGGACAATCAAGTGTGGAGAGTGGGCTTACAGCCAAATCCGTCAGGCGATGTTTGTAGGATTGGTGAGACCGACATATAAATATAAGCGTTCTCTGTCTTAATACAACTCTGATTGGCTGAAACTCCTGTCTTCTTCCTGTCAGGTTTTTCAACGTGTCAAACAGAGCAGGCGTGAGAGCGCAGATTTACCAGCCGGAGTGAATCAACCGGTCGATTGCGGGTCCAGCGTTATAACAATAACTTAAGTGACAGCTCATGCAAGTTGGCTGAAAGCGCAAACGCGAGGCAAACGGTGCACTTGTTACACCCACATAAAACCGGTGTGTGTGTTATAACTTCACCGATATCAATTTTCTGTTGGGTCCAATAAAATGTGCCACACTCCACGGTCACTATCCCGTGACCTTTTAATCTGCACGTTTTACATCATACTTGACTATTCAGGCATTTGCTTTTCTATTCATTACAAGAAATTATTCACTGTTGCTTACATTTCTGCACGCACTGCAATAGCGCCACACTTTCAGGTGACTTACGTAGTACATTGACCTGAAAAAGATCCGGGATTAACTTGATCGTATCAGCTTATGGTAGTGGCTCTCCAAGAAACAGGCATCAGTCATCGAGATTTCAATTTGACTACAGCGACT